>JALIZH010017903.1:0-115799 GCA_030522465.1 Rhipicephalus appendiculatus
ATTCAAGTGGTGGCAAATACAAAAAAATACATGTTTTCAATCAAACGAAAACAGGTGACATCTTGACTAGGGCATCGAGATGCTCTGCACGACAAATGATGTTATAATAAACAGGTAAAGAGGTAATAAAGAAGGTGTAAAAAAATACCAAACATCGATTGATGCGGATTTTAAAAATCAAGGAAGGCATCGGTTTCTTCAACTAGGAACTCTTTCGTTTTTTTTTTAATTATCTAGCTGAAGTTCCATCTTCCAGTAAATGTAGTATGGTTGGGTGTTTGTTTAAGATGTCTGGAATTTGTGAAGTTAGTCGATTTGGTAGATCCTGGCTCTTTTGTTACTGGGCAGAACGTGTGATTAGATCCTAGTTGAAATAAAAACACCCTGAAGTATAGAGACCGATACGAGCATCCATTTCGCGTTGTGAGTAGGATTTATATTTTTAAACCGTCTTTAAAAGTGACAAAAACCGGTGTGTCATGCAGCCTAGCGCAAGAGCCTGGAAGCTAGGTTACAGAGTCGATCACTTTCGTATATGTACTCACGTAGTCTGATTGCTCTCATGTGCGCCATAATTAGTTCTGAAAATTAGAGCATGTATATTATTACCCATCCATGCGGCAAAAGGATTTGCACGGTGAGAAGCGGCGCTACCTTTGCGGCCTGCCAGTAGAACAAGTCCAGCCTCGCCACATGCGTGCGCCGTGCACGAATGTACAGCAAACCCCGTGCTCGAACACGAGCCGCTCTCGTACTCGCTGTCTGCAGCATGTGCTACCACGTGTGTATATGACCTCATATTCGTCGCACATAGAAAAATTCTTGTTACAAATGTTTCACGCCATTTTTCAAGCTACCATTCTGCGATTAGACACTCTGATTGGTAAGCTTTCCATTGCGCTAAAAAAATGGAGGGAAAAAGCACGATAAAAATTGGTTGTCGGTAGCCTTAAGTGACGACTGTTTAAACATCGGAGCTGCTGAAGCTTACCGCAAGTGCGTACGGAGCAAACAGAAATTATCATCGTAATGAGCTGGTACACGCTCTCCCCCTCCCCCCCTTCTTCTTCATCGTTGTCGCTTTCTTCATTTGTTCACAAAACACACTGTTCTCTGGCCTTTTCTGCTGGAGACATGATGTGCGCAATTGACATAATCTGCTTCAAAAAACATGCGCTCACTTTTGTGCCACTATATCGGTGAAAGTTTTAACGGAAGGCCTTCTGTAACGACGGAAGCGTTAGTTTTAGCCACCCCACCCTAACCGAGTTGCAATATTGGCCTGCGTCGCGCTTTAGATATTCGTCCACTCGAATTATTCGAAACTTTGAGTACTAGCTATTCGAAAGTCGAATCGAATTATTCGATTAGGTGTTATTCGATTCAAATTCGAAACTGTAAAATTCGCACACCCCTACTTATTAGTATAGCAAGGGGGTGGGAAAGTGCAGTGAGGATAAGGAAAGGTATGAAAGCGGGGAGGAGGGGAGAACAAGTACTCAGAGACAAAGAGAAAGAAAAAAATAGGAAGAAAGAGCAGAAAGACGAAAACGATACAAGGCGGGATAATGAGTAGAGAGAGAGAAAGAGAAAGATAAAAGAAAGAAAGAGAAAATATACTCTAAGAAAGGGAGGAAGGAGAGTAAAAGATAGAAAGAAAGAGAAAGAGAGAAATATATAGAACGAAAGGGAAGAAATCAGTGAGATGACAGAACGCACGAGAACGTCCACAGAGAGAAAAAGGAAAAGAAGACAAATAGAAAGGGAAAGAGAGCAATAACCTGAAAGAAAAGGAAGAAAAAAAAGACATAGAAAGGCAGATAAAGAAATTCGCACAGCGGAGAATAATAGTTTGGGATGTAAAAACAGCGCAACATATAGACAAGGACTGAAGAAGTGATGACACGGCACTGATTACTCACAACTAAACTTTATTTTAAAGGCACACGCACATATAACAAGCAGCCGACCTAGTCACGTGGCATACCAACGGCGTCTGAGCAGCAGAGCAAACAGGGTACGAACCAAGAGCAAACCCTTGCTCTGCAAACACATACGGCTATGGTAGAAGCCAAGGTGGCCAGGTCATCATGAAGAACTTTGGGATAGAGAGCAGAGCCCGATGCACAAGAAATAAATTGCACTAGAAGCGAAAGTTGGGCTAGTTGGTGGTTCATGCTTGGGATGTAAAAACAGCGCAAAATATAGACAAGGACTGAAGAAGAGACGACACGGCGCCGTGTCGTCTCTTCTTCAGTCCTTGTCTATATTTTGCGCTGTTTTTACATCCCAAGCATGAATCATCAACTAGCCCAACTTTCGCTTTTAGGAGAATGATATACTATGGAAATGGTTAAAAAAAATAAAGAAAAAAATGAGAGCCCGACGTGGGAAGCAAGACGTGGGAAGGCGACAGAGATGAGAGGGTGCAAGCCTAGCCAAGCCAGGACCAGCCAGGTGCCCCATAGCTCCTGATTGATCCAGCCTTGCGTGACTTATTGCAAGCTGCTCTCATTTTTTGGACGTCTTGCTGAATACTGCACCCCATTCCGAGAATAGACTGTGTTATTTTTAAAAAATATTTGAATATTCTGACTAGGCATTAGCTGATATCTAACGTTGGGTGTATAGTGCGCAAAGTGGTTTAGTGGACAATGCTTGCCAGTGCAGAGAGGGTCGAGTACGCCAGCCGGCGAGTCCGCTACTCTAAGAGGTGTTCATGGGAATTAGTGCTTATATTGTAAGTTGCGCGAAAGCCATGAATGGGATAGCGCCAAGAGCAAGGTCTATATGCTCTCAAGTGATAACGCATATGTCAACGGTGAGCTTACAATAAAGAGACCGGGTGTGCAAACATGGACACAAGGGAGAAGTCATGTCGTGTATTTTTTATTATATATATCATAAATAAATACTGTACGCATCCTGAATACGTTCTCATCAATGCTACCTGCGCTGACATGTTCATGGGGGCTATGACAAAGGTGACTAATAACGAGTATAACCATTGATCCTAATGTGTGTCTATGTGCACAGAGATTCAGGTACATACTATGGTTCTAAAGGGCTGTTCAGCCTCTCTTATTTCGCGTACTCCCATAGTAGTCAAATCAGCCTGGAGAAACTCACGTGGCAGCCGTAATTTTCTATAGTTTCTGTAAGCGCGAAGGACACGAAACACGATCGAAGAACACAGGACAAGCGCTACTTTCAACTGAGGTTTTAATGGGTGGTAACACCAATTATATAGGTGTTGCCACCAGAAGGGAAAGGCAGAAAACCTACACAACATAAAAAGACTAGTCGTACTAAAAATACATACTATCACAGGGCAGGGTCCATTCGTGCGAACACGTGTCAAGAGCATATGCGCAAGCAAGGGTATAAGTAATGAAAAACTTAACACACATCACCGCGATATCATCAACAATAGAAGTGCCAAGGCGCGCACTACGTGACTGCATTATGCGCACATTCCAAAAAGTGAACCTTCTTTCTTGTCAAGGTAATCGAAGGAGCGCTAACAGCCATTAAATCATCCCTCTTCATTTCAGCGGCCTCGACAATTAATCTGGAGTGAGTGTCCGAGTCCCCATACAACACCACGGTGTTATCCAGAAATGGTTCACACCCACATTCTCTACAGTGCGCCGCGAGATGCCCTACCGCCCCTTTCCGCACATCATTGCGATGCTCACTTAGACGGACATTAACACACCGCTCAGTCTGCCCTACATAAACTCGGCCACAGGAAAGCGGAATTCTGTACACTACACCCTCCGAGCAGTCCACAAACTTGTTTCGATGGTTGATTGCGCACACCTTTCTTGGCTTCTTCACCGGCGAGGTTACAGGGCCTAGCCGAGATAACTTCTCAGGTGCCGACATTACAACTCTGACTCCTACTCGTTCACCGATCCTTTTTAGATTGTGTGCCTTCTGGTGCATGTAGCGAATCACTGACTACATGATAGGTAATTTTCTGACATGATACAGACAAAAAAGTAACAATTGAAGGCGACCTTAATCCTTCACTTAGGTGTCTGGTAGTGTATCTCGCACATCGGCATTCGTGTCCTCTAGTGTATTCCTTGGAATAACTTTGCGTTTATTCGAACTTCAGAAGCGATTTCGGAGGACACGTTGAAATAAGCGCGCGGTGGAGATCTGTTTCACCAGCTGCTGCAACGACGCCATCTGCTCAGAAGAAAACCGTCCACTGTCTCAATGTCATTAATTTTTACTGATGATCCGGACAGTTATTCGGCCCTTTTCTTAAGGAACATTGCGCTTCATTTTAAAACAGCGCAGCAAGACAAGGACATAAGAAATGATGTCAAACCAACTTGCCCAATTATATGTTCTCTTAAACATTGCGCTTCGACAATTTATGTATATAATGTAACTTTTAGCACGAACCTTCAGTTTCGTACCCCTTCTATTTTTTTAAATACCTTTCTAAATATTCAGAAAACCGAAGGCAATGCTAGAGCGGGATTGCTCAGAAGAGCAATCAGTCTGTCACTAAAAAAGAAGAAATCTAAGAGTCCTCAAGCGACGCGGTATGTGAAATACGATTTTGAACTTGTAATGTAAAGATGACGCACCTTCGAGGTGGTTATAAGCAGCGTAGAAATGCAAAACCGCCGACATTATTCCCTTCAGCCGGCACAAAATTTCAATGGCCATGTTCATATAGCCTACAGGGGTTCATCACTATAAATATACAGGGACCCCAGCCCGCTGTGTATCGTAAGCACTTTATGGAAACCATGAAGTGTTTAGGTAGTAGTCCTACACTGTAAACTCCAATTAGCCCAAATGGGCGTTTTTAGCAGGTGATATGCCCTTTTACCACCCAAGCCCGAGATACGAACTCCCTCGGCACGGGATAAAATGGGCGGAAACCGCTATTTTGCCCCTGATCATCAAAAATTAGGTAATATGGGAGTTGAACCGATGTAAAATGGGAGTAACGGAAAAAATCACGCCACATCCACAAAGTGAATGATGTTGGAGGAGCCTGCTCGGAGATGATCGGGTAACCCGCGAATCCTCCGTACACATCTCCTACCATCATATATAGACGTGACAACGTTGTTATATATACACTACATGCGGCGCTCGGGCGGCGAGCCCAAGCTGCTGCTCGTTGCGAGCCCGCCGCGCTGCTGTGCGGTGTCCATTCGGCCGAGCGGCAACGAAGAGCGTTCACTGCGTGGGCTCCTGCCGAAGAGAAAGGAGGCGCACGTGCTGAGAGTGTTGTGCGTCGCCTTCAGCGGCGCCGCCATCTAGTGAGCATTCCTGCAATCACCGGAAAGCCGGCGCCTTGAGCGGAGAAGTGTACACGCCACCGCCATCGCCGCCATCGCCGCGGCCGCCGGACTAGGCGCGAGCTTAAGAAGCTTTCCGAACAAGCTCCTAAAAAAATATCGGCGCGGGGCAGAAGGGTGTATTCACGTGCGCCCATTTGGTCAAGAACTAATAAGCAAACAGAATCGTTCTCAGCCTCAGCGTCAACTTTTCAAAAATCACTTCAACAGGCAAGTTTGAAATAACCCGCGCTGCACGAACGCTCTTCTTTTTCGTTCGTAAGACCCGCGCCTTTGGACACCGCTGCATGCCGAACTACACGCACAGCGGAGGAGCACGTCAGAATGTGGACTGGAGCGCGGGAAGGGTGCGTCGCGAGCCTCGTCGTTCCGTTCGTTGGGGCAGCCATTTTGATCGGCGGCGGCCTGCAGTGCGATTCATACGAAGTCGTCGTCGTTACCAGCAATTCTGAACCCGCGGAAACATGGTAAGTTATTCCGAATGAACATTGTGCGTTATTTTTTTGTGTGTGTGCTCGTGCTAGTGCACCTTTATCAGTTGTTGAAAAGCTCGCGTTGGAGTCAGCTTCGAGAAGACCGAAACACTTGTTTCCTCCGTGACACAACGTGCTTTGTATGTTGCACGCGCGTACTCTTAATAGCTGTGTTTGAGGGGAGGTGAAAATCAGGAATGTGTAAAACTATAACTGTGATCGCGTGACCGTACAGCCGCCCATTTTTTTTTTTAACCTGAACGCGCGAGCATCAACCGCCCAGTCGATAAGCGCCGTATCACGAAGCACGGCGGCGATATGAACGACATTACGCGCGTGTGCCTGATGAACAGTCCTGTGCCGCTGCCTTCTGCGAGGCTGTTCCAGAAACCGCACACCGCGACGCCGGGAATCGGCGCTTATTTTGACTCGGTGGTCGACGCTCGCGCGTTCAGGTTAAAAAAAAAAATGGGCCGATGTGTACATGCACAGATAGCACTGTATACGTAACGCATATGTGCAGGTCTATTGGCGAGCCCGCCGTGTGATAATTTCCACCTGAGATCACCACGAACCTCGCATTGCTTTTGGTGTGTAGTTATTTCATGCTGTTAGCGCTCGGTGTTTCGTGCGATGGCGTGCAACACACGGCCAGAAAGTTATTGCATGCAGAGCGAGCGTAGTTAAGTTGCTGCAGCCTGCGATCACTCAGAATGCATGCGGTTTCAATATTTTTCATCTCATTGAAATTAACTGTAAACGATAAGATGTTTTTTTCGCATTTTCAACTTCTTTTTTTCTTCTAAAAGCGATGCGATCATAGTAGGTGATCATTTCAAATTTCCGTTTAGGACCATAGCGAACCATAGCGAAAGGTTGGGAGCATAGCGAGAGGTTGGGACGCCGCCTCGTCTGTTTACCCCTTTTCGTGTGCGCGTGGTTGTGCAACGATCAAATGAGCAAGAATCAGCGATTCTTTGTTGCATGCAATGGCTGCATGGTGCATGTCGCCTACTAAGCCATCACTGTGCTGCCGGGTGCCACGCTGCTTCTTGTGCAGGCAGTGTACTATCGTGAGCAATATGAGCTCGAACACGCGAGTGCGTGGCGAATAGCCTCGAACCCTACATTGGCTGATTCGCAGCGGTCGCTGTGCGGCGCGCTTCCACTAGCTATCGACACTGCCGCCTCGATATCTTTGCTGGAAAATGGCAGCTCTTGCGTGTCAATGGATGCCAGCGGTGATATGAACTCACATCAATGCGCCCAGCCACACGCAATCAGGCAATGTAGCTGCTGAGATATCGGCTGTGATGTAGCCTGGCGTGATGCACAGGCAATTCTTGTTTATATCTAAGTGGTAGTGGCTGAGCTTTTTGGTACGCATCTTTCCCTTATTTTGTTTTACGTGCATTTTTTCCTTTCGTGTTATCATTGCTAGCGGCCGATGGCACGCGATCACTTGCCGTTTCGCAGCAACGCTAGTGAAGCGGGAGTGCCAACCGTCAGCGGAAGAGCGCTCCTTCTTTCCTCTCCGATTTCGGCAGCGCCATCCACGCATCACGTTAACTGTGTTTTGAGGCTCTTTCCCACGCGCTAGCGTGTTCCAGCTCATATTGCTCATGATAGTACGTTTGAGACGCATTGCAAGCTCTACCAAACCGGCGACGCGTTTAAAAACAGCTTTATAAATTCGTGAGTTCAGTGTAGCAGCCAAGGCAGCGCAATAAGCCCTTGCAGTTGAATACTGCATGTTCTGCGTTTGTTAGTCACAGTTCGTTATTTTTGTCGTGTGTTTCACAATTACATTCATTACATCACTATGGTAGGCATGCTACTAAATCGCTGCAGCAAATATAAATGGCGTTGAACAATGGCGCCTTTCAGAAAGAAGATGCATATTCATAGCCAGATGTCAGTTGGCCTACGGCTGTTCCCTTTTGTGGCAACTTATGCATTGGTTCGTATGTGCCTACTGACGCTTCTTTTCATTCACAATAAATATTCTGTCAGTTTTCAGTCTGTGTGCTCGCGTAGTGCATAAACGGGAACTTTCAATAGTTCCTTTTTTCTTGCTTTGGTGTTACGAACGTAAATAAGCCCCACCAAAGCTTTTAGTCGCTTCTAAATTTTTAAAACGCAGTCTTGCAAGAATGCTTGCTCAGAGGGAATTATTGTGGCTGCAATGGTTACTCCCATTCAATACCACAAGTACTCCCAAGAAAGGTAAGCTGAAACGCCCTAGATTCCACCGATTTACTCCGAAATAAATAAAAAAATAAACAAAGATTGTGGTCACGTGTCTAAAACACCCCCGTTCTGCCCCCCTTAAAACGGGCAGAAGGGAGCAAAATAATAACTTCATTACACCGAAAATGCCCCCACGTAAGAACGATAACACCCCCGTGTGCCTTTCACCGAGTGACTAGGGGAGTAAAGATATTGCCCAACCTACGCCCTCTATATGCCCCTCCGTGGGCGTTTTATTTACTCCCATCATTGTGGGCATAGAAAGATGTATAGATGGGAGTGTTCTAGAGGACAAGCCAAAAACTCGCACCTGGGCGTTTTCCTGATTAGAGTGATACACACCATATATTTATGTTTTTGCTTAGAGCAACTCTTCAATAAACAGTTATCACATTAAGACAGACGTGAAACAAAGAAGCTGGCTGCCAGACTATCTGTTAGCGTAACCTCAGACTGAGACACCACCCAAGGTATTCGTTACTTCATATGGCACAGAAAAAGAGGTGCTCATTCGAATTTCATTACGACGTCAATTCCAAACATTTTGGAAGCGTATTCAATTTGTGTAAGGGAATAATTGTCTTGCTTCGTGCCACTAGGGAACAGCTGTAGAACAGCTGAAGAATGGGGACTTCGTGGAAGCGCAGCCGTTAATATTTTCCTAGAATTCCACAAATGTAAGAAACGGAATCACATGTACTCAGCTGGGAAAACAAAGCCTTCGAAAGCACAAACCTCAATAAGATTTCATTTACATGTTTTTGCTAATATTACATTTATCGTACTTTACCAGAACTCACACGCGCGCACATTAGCACCCTTGCGTTATTGAGCGGATAATCTTTTCTTTTTTAAAACCGTTTGAGGTCGAATGCTTTGAAATCCACACGCACCACGTGTTGGCTCCCCGTCTTGCATGTATGCATAAACAATTGGCTAGCTTTTTTTTAATACAAGGGCAGGTGTCCTAATCCAATAGGGTTGGCGATGATGATGATTATCATGTGAAGCTGAGTACTTTGTATCAGGCGATCAAATCTAATGTTCTCTAACCAAATTATCGGTAACGCAAGAAAAGAAAACACACTTGTCACGCACGCACGCACACACACACATACCCAGCACTATTAGTTCACAGTTAATGGGTACGACCGCATTGTTCTACCACGTGAACGCATACTGCTGCGAAGCGCGCCACTATTTTCCAAAACCACAATGTCATCTCCCATTCACAATGCTCAGACCATGTCGTGGTTTTCTGCAATTAAATTCGTTTTGTACACAGGTTTCCTTCTTCTATTTAAATGGTCGTCGGACGATATCAGCTTATTAACTATGACATATGTTTTCGGATATTGTTATGTATAAAACGAAGTCTTTTGTAAGGAAATGCTGTAGCTATATTAGCCGTCAAATTACGCAAGCTGCTGTTTACACAGATGCATAGTCTGCTGCTAACATTAAAACGCACTACAACACACCAAACTCTCCTTCGTAGTTTTTTTTTTCAGCTCGGCTTCCTTTTTTCATGTCCCGCAGGAAAAAAAACAAAGAAATTGTTTGTTGTGATGGCCATACGTCAAAATAAATTGTTGGGGCGCCGCTTGTAGTCCCCAGCGGCAAAGTGTGGGAACCATGGTGATACCTTTAGTGCACCATAGTAACACAGGAGATGCTTCAGTGTTTATTCTACGCCGCACTACGTACAAGCTGGGGTAGGGCCTCTGCCATGACCATAGCTCCAGGCGGCTGCGAAAGAGAAGCCGATCTGGAGGTTCTGGAGAAGTCAACATTCGTACGTGGAGAGTCGCTGTGACAAGTGAACATAGCGAAATAGATCTATTGGCCGAGCACCGTTAAACTCTGCACAATAATAAAAAAAAGAAGAAAAAAGAAAACAGAGAAGATGCCGGCATGGGGCAAGAGGTCGCAAGGTATCAGCAGTGCACACCCGCCTGAGCTCGCATCGCCACCTCTTCAAAATAGCCTTCTATACTGATAGCTGTGCCAGCAAATATAAAAGTGTGGTGAAATGCCAAAAGTTCTATAAAATCTTGCGCACGGATTTCGTAGTTGTATTTGTCCCTGTCATCCAACGTGATATCATAGCCGTTTCTGAAGTCTATTTGAACTTTTCATCAAATAGTTGCACGATAGCCGATAATCTTTTAATGCAAATTACACCCACCTTAAAATTTTGCAGTTTGCAAAACCTTTCGGTATCGCCAAGGCAAAATGACGCCATACAGAAATGTCGCATAGTCGATTTTATAGTACGTTCCTGAGTCGTCATGATTGACCCGTCAGAAGTAGATTTTAATGACGCAATAAGATATACTTGAATCTTGCGGCGTTTCCTCTTGGTATAAGCGCGTCGCGCGTCGCTGTAGAATGCGGGACACTCAGAGGAGGAGGAGGTGAAACTTTATTTGACCAAGAGATTCGGGCACATACGTCCCAGGGTCCCCGCACGACCCCACTGCGCTATGCGTTCATTAGCTCGTGCACTTCCATGACGTGGGCTGCCCGGTCAGTGGTGATCTTCTGCTTGGCCGGGTCCGTCGAGCGCAGCATGGTCTCCCATTCCTCCCATGTGGTCAGTGGCTCCGGGCCCCGCGGGGGAGAGTCCGCCGGGCAATCCAGGAGGATGTGGGCAAGGGTAGCGTGGGGGTGGGTGCACTGAGCACAGGACGGGTTGTATGCTCCCGGGTAGATGCGGGAAAGGAAATAGGGGGAGGGAAGTGTGCGGGTCTGAAGGTGACGCCATAATATTTGATGAAAATTGTCCAGGGATCGGTGGGGTGGGGGGGGTATAGCTGGCGTTCGACGCGATATGCTTGGGTCATCTCGATGAACGAGTGCATGCGCTCCCTGGAAGGGCCCGACTGCGATTCCCGCCGCCGCCCGGTTGATGAGACCTCGGGCGTGGTCATTGGCGGCTTCGTTGCCGGGATTCCAGAGTGCGCAGGCACCCAGATCAACTCCACATGGCGGGCCGGGTTTTTGGTGGGCGAGGTGAGAATGCGGAAGGCGGTCTCGTGGACGCGTCCTCGCGCAAAATTTATAATTGCGGTTTTAGAGTCGGAAAGGACGTACCGGGCATCTGTGTGTGTGTGAGGGCAAGCGCGATCGCGGCTTCTTCCGAGGATTCCGGGGTGGATGCAGGAGGGAGTCGGAGAGTTGCGATGGGTTGGAGTGTGCGATAACGACTGCAACTGCCGCGTCGTCGCCCGTGCAAGCTGCATCCGCCCATACGGCGTCCTCTTCGGAACCGTAGTATTTGTGGAGAGCTTTTGCACGGGCCTTGCGGCGGGCCGAATGGTATGCAACGTGGGTGTTTCTAGGAGAGGTTTTATGGTGAGTTGTGTGTGTATGGGTGGAGGAACTGGTAGAAGCGTGGGATCGGCCGCTGGTATGTGAATGTTGAGGGTGTCAAGTATGTGGCGTCCGGTGGCATTCTGAGCTAGACGAGTGTATTGGGCTTGTCTGTGGGCCTCTATGAGTTCGTGTGTGGTATTATGGAGCCCAAGCTGAAGAAGTTTAGTGTTTTGTGTGTTAGGAGGGAGGTGTAGAGCCACCTTGTAGGCTTTACGAAGCATGGCATCCAGGGTGGCTATTTCTTCTTGTCGAAGTCGGAGATACGGGACTGTATATAGGAAGCGGCTCAGTATGAAGGCATGAATAAGACGAAACAAATCGTGTTCCTTCAGAAAACTGCCGCGAGCGCTGACACTTCACTGCACTATGCTCTCTGGTAGAGGATCTGCGTTGAAGCGGTCAACGCACTGGCTCCTCTTCGACCGCCTGAAAAAAAAATATTAGAAACATTGTATGCATTACATTTCCAAAAACATGGGAGTCTACTCTCTAAGAGGTTTCTCAGCGTTAATAAAACAAGAGGGTTCACCTTTGAACCTTTTGAGCCATTTATTTGACTTATATCTGTTAGTTGCACACAAAAAGCGTGCAAAATTCGTACATCCGGCTACAAGAAAACTAAATTTCTTCCGCTATAGTTTACTTGAAGCTTTGCAAGAAAGAATGGGCAACGAAAATGTGCTTACATCAATATTTCCTTTAGCAGGAGTGTGACATCACATCAAAGAACCGTGGCACTTATTTGTATTAGCCCAGAATGATCTACTCTGCTACATAAATGAAGAGGTAAAAACTGACCGCTGTCTCAGACATGTTTTTCGATTTCCCGTATGGCTGGTTGGTTTGATAGATTTTTCATCAATGCCTTATTTTTGTGCAGTACGTACATGCGGACAATTCCAAAAATAGAAATGCAAAATATACCAGGCGTTTCTAGAAATATGTCCGAAAATTCTTCAAATGTAGCAGAAGTTGAATATTGGCTCGCTCCATTCGTAATTACTTAACATGTGGCGGCAGTCTCCTCAAGATGATCAAATACATCAAATAAGACAGTAATTACGTCAACTAAGATAACTTCTAATTTGTCGGGAAAGGCGCTCGTGTCAAATGGGAGAATTGAAATCTTCGCTTCGAAGAGGCGATTGTCGCACCAATGTGTCGAAAAAGCGGCCACTGGTAATTATGACAGACTTGCACTGATTAGCGGAGAATCCCTGCAAATGCTGTCGTAGGTTTACTTGTCTGTTGTGTTCATTTGAATCTCTAAGATACGACTTTTTCGAAAAAGTTCACCGTCTTTCGTTCTCCCAAAAAAAACATGACCGCGAAATCCCGTGTCACGGGGAACATTTGATGACAAGACATAAGACAATCTTAAGGGAAAAAGGATACTCTACCTAATAAGTAAAAACGACAGTGCTGATCACTTTGCTACTTACTTCGAATTCCCCAGGCGTACGGATTCGAGTATCGTGTCGGGAAGTGCCACCCTGAACGTCTCTGGTAGCAGCAGCATCAGTACGGAAGCAAGTGTCGCGAAGCCAACAAGGATACCCATTGGCACAGAGTTACTGACGTACGTTCGCTGCGTAGAATAGTAGTACAAGCATGTTACACATCTGCAGACGTCTGTATTGGTTTGTAATAGTGAAACTGGGCAGTAGATGTCCGGAAAAAACATAATAATGACACGGCGTTCTGGATTACGAAACGTAAACAGTGTTTCCCACGCACTGCGGGAAGTTAGCTTACACAGAGCTTTCGTCAGCAAGCAAAAAATAAAGAATTAAAAGAAATGGAACAATTTTAGCATAACTTATTCAATATGAAGGTCTATTACAACTGAAATGTAATATTACGTGACAGCGTTAAAGTACGTGAGTACTTAAACTGTGTCGCAAATATTGACGAGGAAAGCACGTATTCCAACCTCCATTGTCATCGCCATCTCCGAAACTCCACGTTAGCAAAACGCAGTGAAGAGTTCATAATAATGGCGCAGTAATTATTGTTAGATGCAAACGATGATGATGAAGATGATTCGGGAGACGGGAGGGAAAGAGTGGCAAACAAAACAACGGTTACTTTAACAACAGAACAACGTTTATTTAGTTAAAGTAAAGAAAACTGCTGGAGAGACAAGAATACGGTGTCTCTCCAGTCGCACAGCCATCCCTCTTCTGACTTCTCCCGGGACCCGCGCACTGTCGCGCACCCGCGCTCACTACAGGGGGTCCACTCCGGTGTCGCACTACAGCTCCGGCCTCCGGCCGGCTCGCCTGGCTCGCGCAGTGGTCGTGGCCTGGCGCCATGTTTCGAGTTCTGTCTCGCACAAGAGCGCGCACATTATTAACCTCGATGCGGATGTATTAGTCACCTAGCATATTTTGTAACAAACAATATCTCTCACTTTTAAGCCTTGTTTCACAGGAGTGTAATAAAGAGCTAACACCTATCGTGCTGTTATGGGACATATTGGTGTAAAGGTACTTTCAACTTTTAGTTGCATATTTTTTTATTAAAACTACTTTCTTTGGAAGATTGGCCTTAGCCGAGCTGACGTACCAGTTCAAGGAGTAATGGTGCGGTAGAGGAGCCAATGCGTGTGCCCACCAGGCAGGCGCTCACACCAAATGTTCGGAACACTGTCGGAAATATTTCGGCAGCGAAAATCCAGAGCAGTGCGAGCGACACGGACGCCAACATCTTGCCCGCGATTCCGCACACCTGGCGTAGTACAACCCAATCTAGATGAGATTCAAAATGACGCGTTAGGAAACAGCAACAAAAAATTGCATGATGTAGTGAATCCATACAGTCACTAACCTGAATTAGAGCTTATGCTCATGTTACGATGTAGTGGACACCACAACTAAACTTTTACGATCTTTTTGATATAAGTTTGGTTAATGCAAACGAAACACCCTACTTTAATTTGCCGCCCACTGTGATGTGCTACTTATAAACCATGTCGTGAGCAGTACTTATAAACCATGTCGTGAGCGTGAATAAAGCGCTGTTGAGAAAACTGCAATCTCTGTGTCACTGCTGGCTGTGGCCTGTAAGCCACTGAGGAGTATAGATTTGTATGTTTGTAAATGTACGTTTGTGGGATATCCATCATTTTCTTCCCACCTGGAAGTACCGCAGTGAACATATTAAAACGTAAAATGATGCTGTTTTGAGATTTATTTCGAGATCAGAGTTGCGGAACTGGGGAGTAAAAAGTGCTACAAAGTATGTTAGTGTACCCCATTAAACTAAGCTCACGTTCATGCTGCGATTCTAGCCAGCACTTCAGTGAACATTGCTGCGCAGGTGTTTTTCAGCCACAACATATTCCGCTGTTCCTCAAGAAAGAAATTGATATTTAGAAATGCAGAACCTTGGCACGAATACGTATCCCCTTAAATGTTCATTGATTTACGCAGAAAGATGCCAAATAGTTATGCGTCAGAATTTGCACCTCCATACTTCATTCTTTACAATAAATTCTTAATGTCTACGTTTGTATAAACGCTTGGTTTAATTTTTGTTTGTAATTAGTTTTTCTTTGGAAGCAATACCCAGCGATTTATGTTCTTTGCATGGTAACACTCTCGCCAAGGTGTACACGTGTTCATACACTGCCCGGTTTCTATGCTTACCTTGAAGAAAACCAAAATTCGTCTGCCAACCTACGTGAAGTGTCAATTAATTACTAACTTTACGTAACTATAAATATTTTCTTCCATCCATAGGGCCATGTCCTATGGGGGTTAACTGACAGCGTAACAAACTCAGTGTTGAATGTTCCGTTATTTACGAGCCCGTCTTACGGCAACCATCACTACAAGGTGCAATATCATAATGATTGTCAGACTGTAGGTACCACTGCATGCCACAATACTAGTTTCGTTAAATCATCACCCCTGCGATTCCGCTTCCACTTAACGTAGTGTTATTTTGCTCTTTGACAAAGGAGTTGTTCAAATTGATGTCGCGTGGACTGAATTGAGCTCATTTTCTCCATGCCTCGTTTACATGCGCTGCACTTTGCATTCTATTTATGTTTGAATCCATATTATTTAAAGCAGCGCAACCGACAGGACAAAATGAGGACAAGAAGTGGATACCACGAACGCTTCGGACACTACGAGCGTTCGTAGTGTCCACCTCTTGTCCTGAACTTGTCCTGTCGGTTGCACTGCTTTAAATAATATGAAACCATACCAACTAGCCCAGCTGTCGATCTTGCTACATTATATTTGAAATTTCATATGTATGAGCCTTGGAAAGTGTATCCGCATAGGTGCCTAAAGATCATTAGACATTCAATGTGATTTCCTTATTCTGTGTCCCTATTTTTATGTAGTCCGCTCCCGTCTGAATAAGCACTGTGTGCTTGAGTGGCGAATGAAAAAAAGTAAATTAATGCACCTTGCTTGGGACACTCACGTCTGCTGTATCAGCAATAGAGAATCGCTAGAGGCGAACGTGACCTACCTAGTGAAAGCAAGCACACTGCGAAAGTGCACAGTGCGGTGCCGGCGTACACAGCTAGCATTGTTGGACGCCTTGGAAACCAGCTCACGGCCGCATAGCAGACGAGCACTGCTGGTATCTCCACGAGGGCAGCGAGAACAAATGTCAGGTACGGGTCACCGCCCAGACTCGTAACCGAGAGCTGAAGGCCGTAGAACGTGATCCCACCAGTTGCCCTGGTTGACCAAAGCACAAGACAGGAATACATAACCAGTTGCAGAGAGCCGTTTTTGTATGTGTATGTCTGTATCTTGTTTTAGGAGTACGGGGTAAATGGGCGCGATGTAAGGACAACCAATAAGCCGCTTCGGAAACAAAATGGCCCATTTCTAACTCTCTTAGGTAGCTTTATTGCACAAGTACCACATCCAGGACATCAGTCCTAAAAACATGTCAGTGGATTCGCCCACTACACATGCATAAGTTATAATATTTGCTTCACTTATCAAGTTATCAATAGGCAGTAGCCACGAAAGTACGAGGCCTGCATAATTACGCCTAATTCTCACTGTTATATTTAAAGCAATCTCTATGTCAAGTCAACTATTCGGAACAAAAAGTAAAAGAAAAAAGAAAAAAAAAACATCACTAAATCTCAAGGAGGAAGTGTGGGATATCAACAATTAGTATTTCACGAGCCAGTTTGGGAATGAATAGACCTCCAGGATAGTATTTGCTCTCTCAGCATCACAATGTTTAGACATGGTTAGCCTCCTATTAAAAAAATCTACCAGGCCTGCGCAGAACGCGCAGCACAGTCACAGCGAAAGCTGGAAGAGCGGCATTTCTAGAGCCTTTTTTAAACACTCTTGGGGCAACTACTACAAGCACACTTGCATGGTACCCGCTACGCCGTAAATCATCGCAATTTTTGTCTAGTGGGGAAGCGTCTACTATGCCACTATTCGTCATTCTTCGGAAAAGCGCGGTACCCGCTACACCCTTGCAACGCATTATGTGCACTTTGTGGATGCTGTGGCTGACGACGATGAAGAATTATGCCTGAGGCTTTTGTAAAGAGTTGGAGCATTGAACGACCCACTCGTTACGCGATTCGCATTGTGTGACGCCTGGTTGTTACTTTACTGTTATAAAACGCTTTACAACACACGTCAACGAAATTCCTTACCCGACATGAAGCCTGCATGGGGTCAGTTTGCACCGCAGTTTCAAGCAGTGGTGTAGCTCTGTGGTAGAGTGCTGGGCTGCCACGCAGAGGACCCGGGGTCGACTCCCATTCTGTCATAGGTGTTATCTATTTATTTAGCTTTTTTTTCTTATTTCGTGCGATATCGGTTACGGACACCGACGGCGCCGGCGGACAACTACGGCGAAAAAACGACCCTTGTTGTGATCTCATAACAGCTTTCGCTATAATAATACCTGTTGAGAACCAGCGAGTTTGAATATGTTGTTGACCTACTTAGCGATAATATATGTACTCCAAATGGCGAAGACTACGTTGCTGGTGTTCTTATGAGCTGTTTTCTTCCCTGAAGTAAACAAACATCGATCTAAATTAGAACCGGTGTGTTTACACTTCTTTAACTAAGCCCGTCTAATACTCAGTCGCTCCAGCAATGAGGTAACACTTGCTTTACCCTTAGTCAAAGGCAAGCAGTCTGCGCGTTGACTATGTCAACTCTTACGCGATATGAGCAGGAATTTGATGAGGATGGAATTTTATGTTGCACCAGTCTGGTCGGTTGAAGCGATTTGAAACATGCATGCGGCCGCATGAAACGAGGACAGTAACAAAGACGGCGGTCGCTTCCCTGGCAGCTGCCATAATAGCATCCAGGGTAGTGTTCTGTTATAAATCCGAAGCGAGTAGGCTCTCCTGAACGCCAGGCTCAACCGCAAGCCGTACAGAAGCATCACATCCTTTCGTTACGCAAAATTATGCTCGAGCACTGCGTTGACTGGGCTACTTGGCGCAGCGACCATTACGAGTCGGCTCGTTGAACTATGGTTTCAGCTACTTCGGGCAGATGGCGCCAGGGGTATCGTAAATCCACTTTTCCCGCGTTTTAGACAACAGTGACCGGGTATTTCGGGTATATAATCGCTACAGCGGTAAGTGCGCGAATATATTTGCGCGCAATAGCTGTTGCGAATGCGAATGTGTAATACTTCGTGAAGTTTCATGGATTCGTGTAAATTATAAAAGACAACACTATACATACGTTTCTGCATAGCAGCGGGCAACCGTCCCGCTGGTCGTAGGATAAGCAGCTAACTAAATCGATCGTGGATGTAATTCTTCGCTTTGGCAATGTTTCACGCAATAAGGCGCTACAGAACAGACGTCGGAAGGCTTGCCTCGAACACGATGCCGTGCAATATTCGGTTTCATTTGCCAGTTGCAGCGCACCGAAATAACTGATACTTCTTTTCGTACCCGCTGTCCACTTTTATAAACTTCTGATTTTTTCTGAAGCGTGGATTGGCGGAACAAGATTTACAGAACCTTGATAATCAGGAAACCACGGCTCGACACCAACAAAATAGGGGGTTGTGTTGCGGCCTATGCACATTCGCTCGCGGATGGCTCTCTTGGCACTACCCTAGTTAGCGCCAGGGCTGCGGTGAGAGCGCTGGCGGCATAGCTCGGCACACTCACTCATGAGTGCACTCAACTCACACTTACTCACACTCATTTGAACGTGGTGAGTTGAGTATGAGTGAGTACTCATGCGTGTGAGTGGACGTGAGTGTGAACGTGAGTGAGAACTCATGAGTGTGAGTGGTCGTGAGTGTGAACGTGAGTGAGTACTCATGAGTGTGAGTGGACGTGAGTGTGAACGTGAGTGAGTGCGAAGGCTGAAAAAATTGTGGTGAGTGAGTTTGAGTGAGTACTCCCTTAAAGTGCCGACCTATGGCTGGCGGTAGTGTTTTTCGCAGCGCCGTCTGGGCATAGTCTGACGTCTATATGTTGGCTTCATGATATATTGCAAGTTACTCGTCCTCTAAGTCTTCAAGTTCACGTAGGCGCATTACTTACGAGGCGTAAACGAGTACGATGGTGTAGAGGAGCATTCTTCGGCTTCGTACGAGGTCGAGGAAGCTGGCTTTTCTCTTGGCGGATTCTTCTTCCTAGTAATGTGGTGACATTACAACACAACACAAATTACAATTATGGATTGAAAAGCATGTACCAACTTGTCAAAATTTTGTCCTCTGTACCATATCGATACCTATAGAAACAGAGACTGCGATTAATTCTTCTAATAGAAAGCTGGGGTTATATCCTGGGTGTCGACCTGCCCCATCTATTGTGTGCAAAATATAGAGTAAGCAATCGGTACCTGCGCCGCTTGCGTACATTGTAGCTTGAAGGCTGATCTAGTTTTCTTCAATATCCACACGCCGAAGGACAAGTACAGAGTATAATCAGCACGACGTCTTGAACTCTTGTACGGTATTTTACCTAATAGGATAATATCTGGAGTTTCATGCACGAAACCACAATGCGATTGCGAGGCACGTGGGTAAATAATTGAGCTCATGAAATTTCGCAAATAGCCTAAAAAGAAATAACGGTGTTCTCAGAAATTAAGATTTTACTTTCGTAGAACGCACTTCATAAGAAGTGAAGAGCCAGGCTACCAGACAGAGCAGATAAGTAGCGAAGGATTTTTCCGCGTAAAGGAAGTATTGGACGATAGTTTTGTTACGTGGCTGAGCAAGATTATTTTCTTTTGGTGAGGGAGTAGTTCTCTCGTTGTACTTCGGTTAACTGTATGTTCTTACGGGGCACTCAACCAATATACTATTGTAACTCTTGAAAAAATCCACGCATATCCACGAAGTGAAAGCTGACGATAGGGGCGAAGCACCGTGTATCGGACTCACGACTGCATGGAGCGCCTTACGTGCGCTCTCGTCCATGGCGGCGGCGCCGACTGCGCGGAGCGCGCGCCTCTAGCGACCCCTGTGGCGGCATTGTGTTCTCGCGGAGTTGATCGATGTGGTTGTTTTTCGCGCGGCGCCGCACAGATGGCGCACCTGCGCTTCGACTGTGCACTACGGCGCGGACGGCTTGAAGACGGATGGACATTGTGAGGTCTTAAGGTGCTTCAGCCCTAATTTAGGTCGTGTCTCAGGAACGTAAATGTTTGGAGGGGGCTATTTCAATAGCATAGCTTCAGTACTTCCCAAATGTTTTTGGCTCACATTGGTAGGAATAAACTAGCACAGGAGACATCACAATGAGTGAATTGTAGAACGTTTAAAATGCCTATTTACGTTTCCTCCATCTAATTTGTTTGTTGGAATAGAACTTACCACTATTCTTTCTTGACACTCTTTGATCTACACCTACAATAGACAACGTTTGCTAATAAAACATTCTGCCACCATAAAACTAAATATACTAAAGTAGCTGAAATTTTTATTTTTATACACAATTATTGTAGCACCGGTAACATGGTTTATATATGATGGATTTTGTCACATAAACTAAGCTATTTCTTTCATACGGTGCATACCTACAGTGAATGCGTAATGCTTCGTGTTGGTGGTATTCATAAGTGCTGAAAGCCCTTGTCCGGCATAACCTTGTGTGCATATTTTTCAACAGTATCTGTCGCCACACATCCAGTGGTTGTGACACAGATCACAGGTGGTTGTCACAATGCATTCTAGAGACGCCTGCACCCGTATAAATTGAAATTATAGCGATTGCGATCATCTACAAGCCCACGCAACTGTAGTTCAATGTGTTTGACATGGAGCACGCCCAGGGATCAACACAGGTCCTGTAGTAGCAACGAAAATTTTGCGGGGGCAGTTATACTTACCTGCAAAATTTTCTTTCTCAACTGCGCTAGGACAATGTCAATGTCATCCACGTGCAGTCTGTTATCCGTGCAGGCCTTGAGGATTACTTTACGGGCTGCGGACATCTTTCCTTTCGCTATGAGCCAACGTGGAGACTCTGGGAGGAACCTGCCGACAGAGATGACGTAAGCTTTAAAACAGTTAACAGCAATAATAATAAACAGCGACATGAGTATGAAAGACGCCTTACTGGAGAGCACCGGAAATTTTAACCATTTGGCGTCCTTTAACGTGCATTGAAATTATACATTGCACGGGCCCATAGCATTTCGCCTCCATCTAAATGCGAGCGCCGCGGCCGGGATCGAACCCGCGATCTTCGAGTTAGCAGCCAAGCACTATACCCACTGTGCACCGCGGTGAACCCAGTTAACTGCAGTGCTTATGATAATGATTACACTCCCGTGCGCTGAGAAAATCGTAGCTGCAGGAAGAGGTGCTCCGTAAAATTTCCCGTTGCAAAAAAGTATCAGTCACTCAAGTGCCAACAATACTGTAGCAAACCGATCATCAGAGAACCGTAGATAAAACGCAGCCATGACACACGAAAGCTGCTGGCCTTTGCAATTCAAGGTCTTTACGATAACGAAAGGGCCCTGTTTAGATATCCTGTCGAAGTCAATTACTGGAAAGGCAAAAAAGTGAAGCTGCACAGGCCATTACATGGCCTGTGCAGCTGTGCAGCTTCACTTTTTGTGCAGCTTCACTGCACAGGCCACCGATATACATCGTTCTTTATACACTGACGCAGTGATGGTAAGTAGAGCGCAGGACATTAGAGGATTAGGCTGTGTAAAACTATGGGAATTTCGCTGGCATGAAATGGAGTCAGCCTGCAAAAGACAGGGGCAATAGCAATGGTTGCAATCGTTGGGTTGGATATTCCTAAACCTGTGATGACAACTTGCATTCTCTGCTAAATATTTCGATTGCTTGCACCAGCTTTTTTAAATTGCTACGATTCAATTAGAGTTAGATTTCGTTGTTGTAAAATCAAGAAGTTTTGCCCACGCTATCATTTTCGTCCGGTACCATTCACAAACGCGTCATTACTCTCGTAAAGTTGAAATAACTCAATAAATCTGGTTCAACATTTGGAAGCAATTTTGATAATGTTGGAGTGTAAATGACGAAAGAGAGTGTTCTTTTTTCTTGCGACGTGCTAGTTTCTCACAGTACCTCCGGCACTGTAGTTCAAGAATCATCGTATAAAGCCGCGCAAAAAAACGAAGACAAGGAAAAGACCACACGTACACAGCGCTAATGTGCGATCCTGTGTACTTGTGGTTCTTTCCCTCTCTCCGTATTTTACGCTGCTTTCTTCGATGATATAGTACCACCTCACCCATATACCAACTCTTTTGTAATGCAATAATGCTGTATACCAAATTAAAGATTAAAGTCACACATACCTTACAAGCTCAGGTTATGCTGAACACAACAGCGATTATATCGCAATGAGGCCTTATCATAGCGCAAAATATTTTCGACTGGGTCTCAGTGACGCTGGAAAACACGTCAGTCGCGAAACTGCCTGAGCAAAGAGACCTTTCATAGTATACGAACCAGCCCGAACATGCACCTTGTGAAATTGAATCAAGACACATGAGCTTTCTTCTCACCAAGACCAAACGATAAATGCCACAAAAGGAGTGCTGATAGCCCACTGCAGCGTCCTCCAGTCTTGTATGAACCACGCTAAGCCAGGAAGCAGGATGATGCCCAGTGAGAAGCCAACGCCCAGCGCCAGTGCGGCGGCGGTCCTCTCCCGGAGGCCGATCACTTCCATTACTGCAATCACATCACGTAGGACATGTACAACCATGAACGTGAGCTTGTGCATGTTGGTATTCCGTCTTAACATCTATAGTGCACAGAAGGGACAGGAACACAGAGGTACGACGCGGACGCAGTGCTAACTTCCAACATATTATTTATTTACGAAGCAGTACAAGTAAAAATATAGGAAACGGGAAGCAACGCGTAGGCGCATATTATAAGTACGAGATTAGATTTTTAAAACATCGATGACACATGTGAAAGATGTGCAGGCAAATATAACATGAAAGTAAAAAAATAAATATTTATAAGACTACCAGGCCATGTTGAAGAACCCATCTTCTTGGGTCACCCTTCCCATCGCATTTAAAAAGTCTAATCATTTTCTTGTCAGCTCAATCGAAGGCGCGCTCACGCACGTCTTTCACGTACGTGAGCGCACATCTTTCACATGCATCATCAATGCTTTAAAAATCTAATCTCGTACTTATGCGCCTGCGTGCGTTGCTTCACGTTTGCTATGTTTTTTTACTTGTACTGCTTCGTAAATAAATCATTTGTTTGAAGTTAGCGCTGCGTCCACGTCGTACCTCTGTATTCCTGTCCTTTCTGTGCGCTATTTACAATTTACATCCAGCTTGAGAAGTGAAGAGACCACGACATACAAGATAAAGCTGAATATACCCGCTGCTATAGCAGGTAGCTTTCAGTGTAAATTTCCGGGCTGTTTTAAGACGCGCTAACATATACTGTGCGGTTCCGCGGAATACAGTCACAAATTGCGCGAAAATTCAAAGGTTTTTCAGACCTAGTCGTCCCAGAAACAAGGCACATTAAGTATCCGGAGGGGAACGTGTCAGTAGTAGCTTGCCATATACCGTAATAAATCTAAATCCGGGAGTTTTAGGCCTACGTGCCAAAACCAAATATCATTCAGGCAAACCATGGTGGAGGACTGCAGATGATGTTTTACCACTTGAGGTTCAATAAAGTGCGCTCGACCTATTACGCTGATTCTTTGGCATTTCGGCCCCCATCACCGAAACTGCGACCCCGAGCTTAACCGTGCGAAAACTTAGCTGGTAAGAAGCAACGGTTGTTTTGGTAGTTCACGTTCATAAAGCTCGAGGCACGCAGAAAATATTTAGGCACGTAAGTCTAAATGATTTAATTCGTTAGGCCAGGCACGCTGACAACAGCGGTTGGTCAAAACTTTGATGCGGTATCTAACAATCCAGCTTTAAGATGTCACAATGCATCAGACGGCTTTCGCATGATCATTACCCGTTCGCCTGCCAACTGATAGAGCTAACCAACGCACGCAAAACCTGTATTTATGCCACAAAGCGAGATTTGTTTTAATATAAACTATTTAATTCATATTCGAGCATATTCGGTGAGTGCACGCTATATTTTTCTGTCGACGCAAGGGAATCTTCCATAAAAACTTGACTCATGTCGCGAAGTGCTTGCATGTTGTTCTAAAGCAAATGCGCCTACAAGAAAAAAAAAAAACGCTGTCATTGAAGTGTTTTCAAGCTAGAGCCCTACAATATATTGAAAAACATGATTATACCTAATTTGCATTATTCCTGCCGCGTTCAACTCTCTACTGCTCGACCCTTGGTATTTGTTGCGAGCATGTTGAACAGCACGGTTAAAACAAGTCCAAGAGTTCGTGCGCACGACCACCTTGAGCTAAGCCGATATGCAAATAAGCTCAGTTGTCATGGTAGAATGAACTGTCAAGGTCATGTGCCCTCCACACTTTTTTTTTATTTTGAGTTATCCATATCACACTTCTGAAAACTAATATCCAGGTCACGCGAGCAGAAACATATGCGAGTTTGTCAAGCAACAAAGTTATGTCCGTATGAAATAATAAAAGCAGTAACCTTACGTAGGCAGAAAGATGAGGACTGCCCCATTCCGAGGCCAAAGCCGAGCAGCGCTCTCGATGCCACAAGGATGGAAAACGACGGAGACACTGCGACGCAAACACTTCCGAACAAGCAGATCATGTAACCGGTTATCACGATGGGTCTGCGGCCGAACCTGACGAGGTTGAAAAAAAATAGTCAGAGAATGCAAATTACTGATGTGGTTTTGACTCTTCTATATTAATTAATCAGCTAATGAATTGATTATGACACCTTTGCCAAAGAAGCAGTACCGGGAAGTAGTTTAAATGAGTTCTAGAAAAAGAAAGTTGAGGACTTGAAAGCAACATGTCATTAATGAAGGTCAGTATATAATGTTGCCTTGAAAGATATTTGAGGAAGGTGGACACGGAAATTAAAATAATGCGAGCAGTAGCAGCAAAACAGAGCTATGTGGCTAGGTTATATAGATGAGTGAATGCACTCGTAAAACCTTCGCGCATCTGTTTTAAGCCCTACTACCAGTTTTCACATAATTATAAAGCATACGCTCACTACACTCCACGTGACATTGCGCACTGTGCTTACGCGTGTTAATAACACAATAAGCGGGGATTGAAGGGGCTGTCTTCACTTAACAGCAGCAAATGAAAATAAGTGAACGGCAACCGAGGTCTCTGAGCATCTCGCTCGTATGTTCTTTCTGACAGTTATAGCATGTCTCCATCTGTATTACATCGTGAATTGATTGACTTAAATGTTATGCTACGAACATTGTCAGTACTCACAGAATTTCTCTTTGGTAACAGGGACACTAGGGTTCATTTTTCACGTTTGTATTTGTCGCTGAAAGGAATGATTGGGTACGTAGAAACTGACATACTTGTCTCCGAGTGAGGACATCAGTGTGCCCACGAGCATTCCGACCATCGTGGAGGTCTGCGCGAGACTTCGCATCCAAGCTCGGTCGCAAACGAGGTCCCACTGTGTTGAGTATAAAAACACGATGTTTTCTATGTGATATGAGTATTCTTTCGCCTCGTGGACGTTCATGCATGTAAAGTTAAGCGGGCGCATAATTCTTTTTTCATTCCACTAAAAAGATTGGAGGCAACCTTAACCCTTGACTTATGTGTCTGATACCTTCATAACAGCCACATATTAACAGTGCTTAATGACGCGAGGACATAAAGCTACAGGCCAATGAAATGTTGCGTGATGAAATCATACAGCCTTCCAAGTGCACAAAAGGCGCAAAATTATCGAAATTAACACAACAGTCTCGTCTATTATAACTAAAAGTGAGTTCTAGGTAAGTGTAAACAGAAAGCGCTGACCGTAAGACATGATTAATGCCACACGCACTATCACACTCAATCACGTTTTTTGCTGCGTATGACATTCTATAGAAAAGGAGACACTAAAAGACCCTGCTTCTATACACGCACACAGAGAGTTCAAGTTTAATAATAGCCACCATATATTTCCAAATGTTAAAGTCAGATGAACGAACTTTAAGTACCCCGCCAATTAGTGGTATGTGCCTGGACCCCTTCTAGTCTTCGGCCGTTGACGGCTTCGTCGGCTGGCTGGTCCTACGAAATTAACTCATTGGTTGCGCATACATTTGGGCTACGCACAGGTGCTTGTTGGTTGAATTATGGGGCGAGCATTACTAACGTTCCATATTGATACTTCTAACCTTCCAAAAAATATTTGCGCTGGCCACAATGACGTGTACTAACATAGAATCGTATCTGGGCTTGGCGTGTTGACGCCCAGAGTTTTCTCCAAAGCTCGCTGTGTTAACTCCGCGGAAAATCATATGGGTTTTTGTGAATATACCGCATTTTCTCCCATATTAGTAACATTGTTGGCTGGCCTTGGATAGTTTTCGTACTGAGTGCTACGGCTAGTTAATGTTAGCTAGTGTTGACTGTCAAAGTAATTGAATGTAACATTTATCATGCATTTACGGCTGAATAAACACTGAATTTTAAGGCTTACTTATATTCTGTATCGTAAAGTGTAAACAACTGACGTCGCCTTTCGCGTGGTTTTATTGGGGTTACACATTTGCATACTAAAGCTGACGTATGCGAACACAACTCCCCGCCCCCTCCCCCGACGAAAAAAAAATAATTGACACGTGGTGTACTCACTTCTTCTACCATCGATCCCTTGTAGTAGCTTTGTCCATACTCCCATTTTTCACAAGGCAGTGACGAGTTCACCTGTACCATAACACCTTCTTCCGTAACATCGTAGTAAAAGGATTTGCACTGGCGGTGACGATGCGCCGACGAATCGGCGTTCGAGGATGAATTGGGCAGCACAAGCACTTTCCACTGTTCAGATGTGATGTTTCCGCCAAGCGTTTCTGGCATGGCGCACCAGTGTTCCACCGTCGGAAAGAAGAAGCTGTAGATAACCAGGTGAATCGCGCTCGGCGCTTCTCGAAGCAATGTAAAGAGGTAGACGTTCCGCTGAAACTTGCCATAATCTCCTATTACGTTCGTGACATCCATGGTTAGGTTAGACAGGAGCGTATCCTCTGCCTTTTTCATACACTGGATCGACGACTGTCCTCCTTCATTACTCGAGTGCGATTACCTGTCAAAAACAGAAAGACAAGTGTCTTGTTCCTACCAAAAACGGAATGTTTCCAGGGCTTTGTAACAAATGACCAAAGTATGCATAATGCTATTATTATTGAAGCGGAAACCTCATGCGGCCCATGAGAAGCGGAATGGAACAGCCCGGCTGTGCCCGTCGTCGGTGACAAATGTTGAGCTGAAAATATCACGTGACCCACGTGGCGAGGAAAACCCACGGACAGGTGTCGCCGCATCGCTTCTCTTACCAAACTCTCGCAATGTTCTTCACTTTGCTTCAGCGAGATGGCGCTCCGTCACAAGATGCATGGGAACGCCTCAACAGTGGACAACGTTCCATACTGAAGCGTGCCTTAATCCATTCTAATAATTCTGTGTTTCCGTAAAATTATTTCGGAAACATGTGCCAAATATACGGTAAATATATGAACTTTCTATGGTGTCCGTAAGAAAGAATGGATTACCGGATAGTCATACGGAACATTTCAGTAGGGTTAATTGGAATATTGGCCTTTATCTTGCCCATGGCTTTCGCGCTGACGTCTCCTTAGGCAGCCGCATAAAGGTCCGCTACGAACTTGGGGGGACCCTTAAATTTTGCCTTTAAGAGTTGAACGTGATAGCGATGTCCTTAATCACGCACACACACCCACACACGCACGCACGCACGTACGCGCACACACGCACGGACACGCGCACGGACACGCGCGCGCACGCACGCACGCACGCACGCACGCACGCACGCACGCACGCACGCACGCACGCACACACACACACACACACACACACACACACACACACACACACACACACACACACACACACACACACACACACACACACACACACACACACACACACACGCACACACACACGCGCGCACAACACACAGACAGACAGACACACACACACACACACACACACACAAAATAATGAGAACTAACAGACAATTCTCATTAGTATTGTGTTTAACAAAGCAAAACGAGCGCTTAAGTTTACACTTCTTTTTTACCCACACGAACACGCACACATACACGCACCCGCACAGCACACACACACACACGCACAGCACACACACATGCACAACACACACACAGACACACGCACGCACTATCGCCTTCCCCATCACTAGCCTGCCTTCGCTTCTCGGTGGGGACCTCAACTGTGCCGCAAGAAAAGGAACAGTGCCAACGGCCCCGTGCTCCTATGCTTACTCGCATCTACCTCAAATTTTCGCTCTCGGCCAACACTTCTTTCTTGCTTACAACCAAAGATGCCGTCGACGACACCGTCGGCACCGGAATTTCTGCTGAACGACCTCTTTAACGCTGTCGCGTTAATACCATGATGGATGCACCACTCAACATGCTCAAAGGAGCTGAGTGTATCACAGCGCTTCGTTTATCGTCCATGACAGTAACACTTTCACACAAGACAAGAAAATGAAAGAAAGAAGTTCGCAAGTTAACGAAGCCAAAACGAGCTCCATTTGATCCAAAATTGTTTTAAGTGCATGCGCTAAGACGCCCTTTAAAAACTACTTAGAAAAATAGAGCGTTTCTCGAGTACGATAGCCATTGTGACGGCCATTTTGCGCTGAAAACCGAGGACAAAGAAGAAACTACATGCCTGCGCTTTCGTGTTTTTTCTTCGTTTATTATTCTTGTTACTTTCATTTTTTTCGGAAACTGCCTTTCACGTTGAAACCAACTGCATCCTTTCGGCATGTTCAACATTAAACATGTTTCTGATAAATATTTTCCGATATGATACGTGTAGGGAACCAAGACTTGAACAGGCAATGCTATATTTAATCAGGGAACGATTATATTTCTTCTAAGGTAGCCAAAGTGGTATCTAAGCACGTAGGGTGTCAAATTTCTAGACTCGAGGGCGTGGGTGTGACTCCCAGCCTCGGCGACCACATTTCCATGCGGGCGAAATGCAAATGACACCCGTGTGTACCCGCGTGATTTAGGTGGACGTTATAGAGCCCCAGGTGGTCAAAATTAATTCGGAGTCCACAATTACGACGCGACTCACAAGCGTATCGTAGATTTGGCACGTAAAACGTCAGCATTTATTATTTTCTTTTAAGGCGAAAACCCTAAATACCGTCATCAGATCGCCTGAAAAATTGCCCCATGTTTTAGAAACACCAACGTGCTGTGAGAGAGAATAATAAAAATCAGATTAAAATCAGGCTTTCAACCGGAATATAACCCAGTAGTCTGCGTGGCAGTAGAGTAATAGGCTGCCAGTATACTTGAAACCGCTCAGTAAAAACCTCATATCAAGACGTCATTTCGTGCAAGATGTCACATTTACTGATGTGCTATTGCGTGGCAGAAGCGTAAAGTCGCACCCAGCTTCAAACCTTGCTAATTGCGTGTTGAGTGGGTGATTGAAAGTCTTGAAAGGGTGGTTATCGTCACCGCCTCAACCAGAGCATGAAGAAAATGTGCAGGTTTTCGCGCGACTTCTCAAGATCTGATGATGGTGATGATGATGGCGATGATGATTAGGATGAAATAGTCACACTGACTGGCTTTCGCCTACAAGTTGTCTTAGGCTTATTGTTCGTCCTTCACGTTCTATGTAGTTTCAATGCATAAAAATGAAAGGATAAGCGCTGCAGACCTTATGAATATAGGCGCTTCTTAACCTCAAGCAAGTTCTGTTTTCGTACGCTTTACTTCTCTCACACATGTATATTGCAATTACTGCACTGCACTTCGAACAGTACAATTAACGTCTCCTATATCTTCCGTGTCTTCATTATGTGCTGGTTCAATCTCCCCCCATCCTTTTCCCCTGTGCGCAGGGTAGCATACCGGTTATGCCAAACTGGTTAACATCGCTACCTTTCCTCTCTCTCTTGTTTTCCTTCCCTATCTGCTGGTTTTCATAAAGGTTGACTCATAAAGAGTCATTCTGCAGCAAAACATTGCTGGGTCACATATATAGTGTATGTCAACTCGAAGGGTAACACGCATTTAGCATAGCAAGAAGTAAACGCACTATACCCATTCGTCATATTCTTATAAGGCAGAAAACCAGGCCGTGCACCGTTCAGCTACATCACTTATACCCAGAACATTTCGAAACATTTGATACAACGGCCTACATTATTGGCTACATTACGGCTACCTGTGTGCGCGTGTTCCGCGCTGTTATGTCATGGGTTCCCACATGTGCTATCGCTGAGGCTTTGCCTTGATCGAAGTGGCAGGGTTTTGCATTACCTTCCCCCCTTATTATATAAAAATATAACTCACATGGTTCCAGAAGCTGGGAATATTATGCGTTTGCGAGTCTGCAAGGGCTCACGTTGTGTACAGCTTCGGCTTTTTTCTCATGCTTAACGCAGCAGGACATTCTCTCAGCGCGGTCTCTTGATAAGGACCACTTGTACGCACAAGTGTCTTATCTGAATCACTTTATGATCTGTGGGCGAACGACCTTTACGTCGGCTGCCTCTATTCATGTCGTCACGCATGACCGCCTCCATGTTTTTTCGCTGTCTCGGAATGCCATGCAAACGTCATATTCGCTACCTACAGTGTTGTTATCTCTGAGCGAATTCAATGCTCGCATCATATGTAATTGTATGTGCACACATCGCCGAGGTTAGCCAGAGATTGTACCAATATATTTGGCATCGGAGATGTGATAGTGTAGTTTGACAGAGTGATGCAGCTACTTTTAATTTTACAGTCACTGTTCCATAACCTCTCGAATGAACTGCACGGAGTGGGACGCTGTTTTGCAGCAATTGTGGGATAAAGAAATTTGATAGTCCATTTAGCTAAAGGGAAAGAAAATACAGGTGCAAGCGCAGGCATTCTCACACCTCCCTCCCCCCCCACCCCCTCCTGCCCTCACACCCACACCCACACACTCGTTGTGAAGAATTCTCTACCTCATCCGGTATAGCATAGCATTACATCATGAATAGGTCGGTCTTTGACCATGTGACGATGTTATGTCATGAGCTCATGACGACGCATTACTATTATTCCGGCGCGTATTGTATAATGCCCGCGTCGCATATATTTGTCGCATTAGAATGATCGCCTCGTGTGTGACGTTTTATAGCATGGTCGCGGAAATCTACAAGTTCACGCTTCCGTTTTTCCAACCATATAACCCTTTACGGCATGACCCGCACAAACGTGTGGGTCAGTAAAGACGCTCACCGAATAGCACCTGCTTCAGTTTCGGTTTCATAGCTCTGTGCTACTGAAGTCAGCGTTTACGGGAATATATCTATTTCAGTAGTTCAATAATTGGGACACCAGAGGGCGAGCAATCTTCCATGAAATATGCCGTCTGAGCTCGTGCGTCCACAGCGGCTCACTCAGACGTGTAAGTCAGCGCTCCTTCTTGTAACACATTTTATTACGGAAGTGTATGCATACGAAAACAATATTAAGATTAGCTAAACTTGCTTCGCTAAAAAATTTCCCCGTTTTTAACCACACACGCTATGTACTGACGCGTGAAAATGTCACCCGCACGTTTGTGCGGGCTGGGCTTTCGTTCTCGTCAAATGCGTGGCAGAGAGGCACCGCTTGGCTCGTTCGCGCGCTGCTGCGCCTGCGCATTCTGATCTTTTATTACGAAAAGCTTTCTTGGCATCTTATTGGCACTTGTTTGGTTGGTGTTTAGTGATGTTTTCATATATATGAAGTCAGCGACGTGAAGTGACGTTGCGTGAATTGTGATCACCGTTTACCCAGAAAATATTTTGTGAATGCGTTTGACATGTATTATATTTAAAAGCATTAGATTTTGTATTGTCTATCTTATATATTTTGAGTATCGCCAGTGAATTTGTAAGGATAATAAACCACAGTGAGGATTAGAATTACTAAAATTAGCTAACTTCGACAAACAGCTTTTGTGCGCGATGAACTTTTTTTTTCACATGCAGAGATTTTTAAGCTAGAGAATCAAGAAAAGATAAAAAAAAATGTTGAGGTTCCTTCTGTCTTGCGTCAGAACCGGGTGCGGACCACGTTAACAAACTGACAGACATTCAAATACGTGGTTCAGGCCAACGTAGTGATACAAACTGGAGTGAGGCAGGCGAATTCTTGAGCGGTCGCCTCCGTAATTATTGGGTCAGGTGACCGCTCATCATAACCTGTCAGTTTCAGTAAAAATAGTGCCTTTTGGAGGAAGAGAACTTGGGCTAGAAAGTTTGACCTGCCTGGAGGCGGTGAGACAGCCGATCTTCTTGTTGATGACAAGACTCATTTGCCGACTTTATAATATTCTTATTTATTACAACAATTTTTGAATTTACTGCTGAAAAAACGATAATGTGAACTAGTTGTAGACATAGAAAAACTTTGCAGGCAACTCTGCAAAAGATCAAGCAGCTTTAGGTATGGACCTGATCATGGGCTGCAGACAATGTCTGAGGGACTTTTCTCGTCACCAGGAGCCCAAGAATTGAAAGCGGCAAGAAAAATGTGCCACAACATCAATCCATAGACAACTCTCCTGGATATAAAAGGCACCCGGCAGACAATCAATTGGACTCAGCTGTACCACTGGTCATCAGTATACAGCTTGACATCACTGCAGGCTGTCAGGTGTAACTTCTTGTACGAGGACGCGTTCTATGAAGTGCAACTTATATCTCTGCCTCACAAGTGACAGAGAATACTTCCAGAGATTGCCTTCGCAGGGCTGAACACATATTTTTTTGCCTTTTCTGAGCCGTTGTGAGTGTATTCCTAGCTGCAGTGATTCACATGACTAAAAGCCCAGCCCACACATATGTGCGGCTCCGTTTTCTGGGTCAAATGCGCCGATTCTTCCAGTCTCACTTTTGAAAATTTTATTACAATAGAGCGAATATTAATAATCTTTCAGGAAATTTGCAATTTCTCCATTATATTTTTCTCGGGCTGGAAAGGGATAACGGACACACTGAGGAGGAGGAGGAGGAAGAGGAGAAAAGGAAGGACAGGGAGGTTAGCCAGTTCTCAGACCGGCTGGCTACCATGTGCTGGGGAAGATGGTAAGGGGAATAAAAGATGACAGAAAAGAGATGTTATAAAAAGGAGAAGAAAAAAAAAGAAAAAAAAAAGACAGAGAAAAAAAAGGAAAACACTAATACGATAAACGACACTGCTTAGAGTCTGTCTCCGAGACCAGTTGCCCGCAAGAAGCGCAACAAAGCTCTCAATGCCTTGCGTGCCGAAGACGGTCTCGGCCAGCGTCCTCAGACCTTTTCCTTCGACAATGGGACACACTGAAGTTTCTTTACGAGCATTGCATGCGAAAGAATTCAGGATGATGCGAAGAGACAGGAAACCGACTGGCTCAGCAGACGAGGATACCGCGTTTTATAGCAAGGCATGTAAGAAAGTGTCGATTATATCACTGTGCAGAGTAGTTACTGCGTCCATGTCACGTGATACCGTCATGTAACTTCATAGCTCAGAGAATTCACTAATTAACCTTAGGTTCTTACCTTGATATTCACCTATGTCACGTGGTGTCAATACTTTACTATGTGAGTGGGTCAAAACTGGTCAAATCAGTTTCGGAGGTTGTACACCCAACTTTTGGGCATTTGCTAGATTGGTTTTGAAGTTTCGTGATCTAAAGTTACGAGTTGGCAGAAGCCACCGTTCGGGGAAAAAAATTGAGGATAGGCAAAGTGAATTTTGGTAGCGGACCACAGTTATCGCATATTTTTGTAGCGAACGTGAGTCATCGCATATTTTGAACTCTGGAAATTCCTTTTAGGGGCGAAGCTCCTTAAGCCGTGGGTTGTGCGTCCTCGATGTATGTAGTTGTAGGTAGCCACCTCTCGTTAAGTTCTTGGAATGTCCGCTAGACAACGGTGCCGTTGTCAGATACTCGTATATGATGAATATATTTAAGGGCGATGCTCCTTATGGCATCACCTCGGCGGTCCTCGGTTGTCCATGCATTCTGAGTAGCCAGTAGGCACTGGAGTTCGACCTCCAAGGTAGTGCCGGTGTGAGATGTCACCTGTGCGTGACTAAACAATAAAGAAATTCACAACGTACATGTAAAATTAAAGTGAGCTGCGAGTTGCCATGACTCTCATCGACCCTTTAGTATAAATGCGCCCGATCTCACGTCGTTGATGATGTACTGCGCAGAATTTGCGGAAGATTACCGATTTACCGATTCACTCCGTGGATATGGTGTCGTCATCTCCAGTTCTCGTCTCGTTTCCGAGAGAGCGCTGTCCTATAGACATGTGTACAATATGGCGGTTGGGTGAAGGTACGCTAGATGGCGTTGGCGGTGCAGCCTCCGTTTGCGCGGACCGCCGTACGATTGCGCTTGCCGGATCGTGCTGCTTGGCGGACCATGGACGACGACCGGTCGTTGAAGTTCGAATAAAATTTCACACACACTATCGCTTTGATTACTGCTGGGCGAAACCACTGAAGATTTCACGGTGTAACAATGATTGCTTCAGTCAACATAACTCTCATCGACCCTTTAGTATAAACGCGCCCGATCTCACGTCGGTGGTGATGTACCGGGCAGAATTCACGGAAGATTCACGGTTTACCGATGAACCTCCGCAGCTTCGCCCACTCATCATCATTCACTCCGTGGATATGATGTGTTTTTTTTTCTAGGTTGTGGGCCAGGTTGTTTTCCATGGACAATGAAACGTGGCATGATAACTTGGTGTTGTGGTCTTTCTTGCCGTCGATGTCAATGCGGGACCGATATCTGTTACATCTAAAAACTTCCTTACGCTCCCTATGAAGTAGAAATTGAGAAAAACTATGGTACTGTTTCAATTGTTCTATGGAAAGGAAATATTCCCTCAAAGTATGAAAGCCTTGTTGAGTTTCTGAACCTCTCACAAGCTTCTAGAGTTGTCCATATATGTAATAGGTAAGCGCATCCTAAGTAATCGCTTCGCTATGATCTATCAAGCTGGGAACATAGTCCGGCCGCTTCCAGTGGGAGATGTGAAATTATTTCCACCGATGTCCTGTAAAATATCCATAGCAAATAAAGGGAACCATGTGTAGATGCGAAGCAGCGGGCGCTAACGCTTACACTGGCGGCGGCGTTGACGCTGGCGCTCATCGCAGCGTTGCGAAGGAGAGAAACCTGGGGAGGCGCAAAGCACGCAGTGATGGACCGGTGTTTTCCTACTGGAACATGCCAATCGCTGCTAATGGGCAATGAGAGACCGAAGACTCGATTGGACACAGAGACCCGCAGTCCGCTTTTTGTTAACGCGCACGCTGCGAATTTTTATTGTTCAACAGCGCACAGGAGAAATCTCCCACCGGCACCACCTTGCAGGTCAAGATCCAGTGCCATATATACGCGGTGGCCAGTGAACGGTTGTGCAGCGCGAGCAGTCGGTTTCTTCAACCAAGAAACTCGCTAACAGACGCTGCCTGCGTCGGCTTCGCGAGGCGAGAGAGGGGGGGAGCGTAGGAGAGGAAAGAGAGGGGGAGGGGACGCGCATGCGCAATGGGGGGTGTGGACGCCGCGGGCAGGGATGCCTAGAGGAGAGAGAGAGGGGGAGAGGAGGTTTTTATTTTTATTTTTTGAAAGGGTTAGCGCATGCGCAGTAAGGGTGGTCACGCCACACACCACCACCGGATTAAACCCCTCTTTAAGATGCTTCAGATCTAAAATATCATGATTAGCCTACCTCATGTCCACTGCAGGACGAAGGCCTCTTCCAATGATCTCCAACCCACCCTTCTCTGGGCGAGCTGGTCCATTTTATGCCACGAAATATGCACCCATTGCAGCCTGGGTGCCAAGGAGCAGTGATATCCATAGTTGGAGAGAGTGGACCTTGTAGTGCATCAGGGAAACCAATTTTTATTCTGATGAGGTGGCGAGACAAAGCAAGTACGCCGAATGAAGTGCTGCCCTTCCGGTAAATCTTCTGCGTGAATACAGCTTCCAGGGAGGGCGATGCCTAAATTAACGCCTACGCCAACACATCAGTAACGCCCTCGATGCGGTGCAGGGCCACCGCGGCCCCTGCTACCGTGATTGCTAGTGTTTCTGCCGCCTCATTATTGCAGTTTGCCTCTGCATAGGTCCCAATTAACTAATCACTTCAATCATGTTTACTCCCATCATAACCTTGGCAAGAGTTGGGCCAGTACTCCAGAAATCGCTTTTTCACTGTCTAAGCGCGATTGTGTTGGTTCAGGTGACCTCGACAAGCGGTGCACATATTGATGTGATTATGATGTGCACTGATAGACATTAAGTATATAATCACCACTTTCTAATAATTAGGTAGCTCTAACTCAGCGTCCTTTTATTTCATTCTTTCTTTCCAAGTCTATTTCGCAGTTGTTCACACTACCATCTTTTGCCCTCAGAGCAACTGTGCCGCACAACTCCTGCATTGAAGGATCGAGTTGCTGTGAGTTTTAACGCGACATCATTAAAGACCTCGTTTCGCACAAATTCCGGTGTCGGCGTCGTTGCTTGGGAGCGAAAAATCAGCGTTGTCTGTGACCGAAAAATACAGAAGGAGGCGAAAAAAGTAAATATAAAAAAAACTTCGGTTCGAGTGGAAATCAAACTCAAGCCGTCTGCGTGGTAAGCCGGTATTCTATCATAGAGTCACACCCTTCGTGAAGCATCTTCGGAAAAAAATAAAATAAAAAAAAAACGTTATATGAATGTCATCTAGTGGGAGGAGTCTCCTTAACGTATGTAATGTTGCGTAGCAAAAGCGCAGAATCTCACCGGGCGTCATAACATGTGAACTGCACAACGAGTGGGTGTTTTAAAGGCCCACCTATTACAAAGCACTGAGGCATAACTAATCATCATTTTCAGCAACATAATCAACAAAGTGCGCAGCTGCACACGTGCACGTGACAACTTACAGACGCGTAGGGGGGGGCCTTCCCACAGTACTTGCAGTAGACTTTCTAGAATAGTTTGAAATGGCCAGTGTTACGCGCACAGACGTTCGTTTCCTTGCCGCACGTTTGAGGTATCGACCGAGAAGCGAATCGAAGCCAGGCCAGCGATTTGGAAGACGATGCAAACGCGACCCGATTACGCTATCGCATTTTTACTCTCGAAGGCGAAGCCCAAACGTCGTCCAACTTTTTTTTTGCACATGGTAGAAGCCACTGGCTGTCATCCGACAATCAATTGGCCGTAAGGGGTGCGTTCCTTCAAAACATGCAAAATTCTGAACCATTGTGTAGGAGATAGCTACGAAGAAGTGATCCGACTACATACATCGCCTTAATTTACTGCAGCCAGACAACTAGCTGGTAGTCTAGATGCGGCAGGAACGAATGTGGTGGCTCAAAAAGTCTATTGAACACTTCATATGCGGGTGAAGACTCCCAGAAGTCATGATTACTAACTGGGAGTGACCTGCTATGAAGCATCAAGAGTTACCGAGGATATCTCTGTTAGCAACATCATTTTTTACGACCCCAAAACGAATATCAGGGGTCCCGGATGGTGTGCATTACTAAGAATAAAACCGAGCGCAAAGCCGCCAATGGAGACAACAGTAAAAAGGTGCCTTGCAGTGTGTCTATAAAACATTATCAATAAATAAATGCATAAATAAATCAAGCGCGAAGAAAATGCAATGAACACCCTTACCCTTAAAAAGGTGCCTTTGTTCATGACAAAGGTAATTCAACCCGATTTATCATGATGTCGCAGTGTTGGCATATACAGGTGAGAAGTCATGAACCATGAGGTGCAAATTGGAGGGGCTAGAGGGCAAAGTTGCAGCGTTGAGGCGGTGCAAGAGAGCTGGTTGATCTTGTTTTCTGCAACTCTCATCAAAATTATGCAGCGTTCTGTATCATTCATCAAAACTGTTTCCCATCTGCAACAGAGCTTCGGTGGTAATTGACCTTGACAGGGTGGAATAGCTTATACTGTTTTTATACATCATACCTTGCCTGTGCTAGCATGAGCAGCTCGCCATGCAGAAGATAAATGCTAATTACTGGACATTTCGAGGCGTTTGTTAGTCATACACGGCCTTCATATAATCTATGTTGCTGATCTCACCTATCACCTGGATGAACTTGTCCTGTGCGAGCGCTCTTGGCATGTACGTGATCGCGAACGTAGTGCTCTGTTCTAAAGTTAGACTTTAACGAGACATCTAAAGAAAAAGGGACCTCTTAAGAAAAATGGAACAGAAAAACTCGCCTCCCATTCGCCCACTGAAGTAATAAGACGTCGAGGGGGGTCTTGTGGGTACACTTCAAAAAAAAAAAAAAACATAGAACAAAAAAAAAAATTGACGGCAGATCCACGAGGTGAATGATGATGAGATTGGGCGAAGCTCCTGGAAGTAATCATCGGTTAAACCGTGAAATTTCTTCCGTTAATTCGCCCGATAAAAATGACGTGAAACGATTGATTAAATGTTTTATCAAACTTTTATTGCTGGTTTCCGTTGTCCTTTCATTATGACCGCTTTGTGGTCGGTGAAATGTAAGCTAAGTGGTTCTTGCACTGGTTGCAGCGGCATCCTTATCCATACGAGCACACACCGACGGCAACGAGCATCGTCAACTACAAACCTGTATCGCGATATGGTTTTGATTATAAAACCATTGCCTTAGAAAACACCTGGCGTCTTTCGTTAAGCAGCTGGCGTCTTTTCGTTTTGCTTTAGAAACATCTGGCGTCTGTTCGTTTTGCTTTTAGAAAACATATGGCGTCTTTCGTTGGTTTATTTCATCAATCAACGGCGTTTTGAACAAAATTTTTATTGTTTAATCACGCACAGGAGAAATGCCAATGGCTGCTAATGGGGAATGAGAGACAGAAGAATTCGGCTTTTAGTTAACGCGCACGCAGCGAATTTTTTATTGTTCAACAACGCACAGCAGAAATCTCCCACCGGCACCACCTTGGAGGTCAAAGCGTAAGACTGGTTACGCACTACGACTACGACTACGACGAGGGACGAACGGGTGCCGCTTTAAGGAGCTTCGCCCCTAAAACAGCGTGAATTATTTGTACGAACAAGCCCGGTTTAGCGCCTTGCTACTTCGCATTTCTTTTACCATGGGCAATTATTCGTATTCAACCTTCCGGCAGTCAATCACAATCAATGTCGTGCGCATCGCCTTCGCATTCTTCGCCCTCACAGCCTCCGAGCTCCCAGAGCTGTGTGTTGTCCTATCATTTTTTACATTTTTTTTCGTTTGGAGGACAGCATCGAAAAGCATGTATGTAGTTCACATCCTAGCACCCTTCGTTCTTCGTAAAAAAAAAAAGTCGCTGACGAGTACAGTACTGCTTAATGCGAATTCTATGCGTAGCTATTTAGGTTCTTGGTTTTGCGATAACTTCAGACAAATAGTCTGAGAGAAGCGTGTGGATGTACAGTTGCATACCACTACTTAATCGCACTGAGCATCTTCGCACTCAGATGTCTCAGTGTCTGCGTCTTACCCATGTCGCCCTTCTATTTGATGATTTCTTGCACTGCCCGGTTCAAATTGCGCATGCCTCGATTGGCTTTATTTACATATTCCATCACGTCAGCAGGACATGCGTAAGTGTCAAGCACTATCAGAATATTTGCGTTTCAATCTAGGATGGACGCCATGCGCCGATTAAACTCTCACCCACTTTTCCTACACGGTGCCGGGTAGCATCAGGGTGGGACGAGGAGTGCACGCTTGGAGAACCAAAATGTACGTACTCTGCCTTGTCCATGACGCCATAATATTCCCAGAACTGCGCCATTGAATGATGGTAGGTAATTTGTGTTTCTTCCGCATAGCTACGGCTACGCCACTCAACGCAGGACCGGGTGCCATAGGAGCACCTTGTTATTGTTATTGTTCGCCTTCTACCGGGGCGAGCACCTTCGACCAACTAACGTCTTGTTCTCTGCTTGCCCAATTCCTGTGGCACACGCTTCGTTTTCGTTAGACACGGTAATGGACTCGGTTGCACCACCAACGGCCACGCCGCTCAGCGCAGGAACGGGCGCCTAAGAACTGTGCTCTAAAAGCACACAGCGGAAATCAGGCGCAGATGTGAACCTGCCGGGAATAACGCATGCAGCGTTATTGCCGGCGTTTTCTGGCGTGGCGTCTTCCGGCGCCGTCACATGACCGCCGCCACAAAGGGTGGCCAACCACATCAGAAGCGCTGAGGCCAGCGCCTGCCAGGGTGGTAGAATAGGCAGCCCAGCACCGCACAATGTTACTAGAGGAAATGAAATACAAATCTCGCAAACCAGTGTGCAATTTTCGTCAATCTACCAAATATAAATGTTTCTGATTAACGCTATTACGTATCATTTCTTGTTTTGTAGTAATAAAAATGGAACAGAGTGCCACCGAAAGGTCTATTTCGATTTGTTTTGCTTATAGTGCCAGCTATTGAGATTAAGACGAACCACTAATTCATAATATGTGGCCTGTCAGCTTGCGGTAGCATGAAAGGGTTGACGCTTGGGCAAGTTGGCGTGGATTCATTCAGAAATGTTAGCGTTTAGAAATGTTAGCACTCTCACTGTCGCACATGTTAAAGGCCACATATATGTCAATACAGCCATCCCTACTAAGTCTACCGATGAACTTGAGTGTGGGTTTCGGAAAAACTTCAAAAATATCATGAGCGTTTTGCTGTCGAAGCCTCTAAGGACAAAGCTAAGTCAAACACAAGCATTAATTGTGAACTTGTCAGCCACACAGTGCGGGTCGACGATTTAATTAGATTCCAGGCGGGCGGCAGCCCGCCTGGACGGAAGTCGCTGTCAGCTGCGTGTTGATTGGTTCTCCATCCATCGAACTGCTTCCGGCGTGGGCCCCAACGCTGCCGACATCTTGGAGGTACTTAGGTGGACGTTTCTGCCACCATCACCGGTAGCTTCGATGCCGAGTGACGCCAGCGTGGGAAACGCAAGAAAAACGCCGCCAAAAAAGAAGGGTGCATGTGGTTCGACCTTTAATCAAATCTTGTAGTCCTGCCAGGCAAAGTGATCTTAGGCCTACAAGCGGAGCGTGAAGTTGTCACTTTCACAAGCACCTTCCCTTCAAACGAAGACCCGTACTCGTGCAATGCGGAAGGCTGCCATACAGCAGATCTTTCGTTAATAAATAGACTGCTACGGTTATTCGATAATTGGCATAAACCAATACCGGCGTGTGGATCAGAGGTCTTCTTGCCAAGGACAGCCCGCATGTGCCGGTCGCAACGCTCTATCGTCTGCTAAAATTCGATAGTTACAACACTATAGCACGCTCCAAAATCACACTTGGGAGGATCAATCGTGTTTCGTGACACGCGCGTGACGCAGCTTCTTTCCTCGGTTCCACACTTCCTTTTGTAGCCTGCACCGCGCTCATGACGACAACAAAGAGAGAGCGCTGAAAGCGTGTAACAAATTCCTATAGACGATTCTCCGCAGCGGCGCATGGGTGCTGCCATGTTTGATCACGTGACCGTAACTGGCCTTCCCCCAGCCAGTTGCCCCAGCCAATGCATTGGGTACATTGGGCCAGCGAAGCGGCCGTGGCCGTAAGCGCCAGTAGCTGGGGCTAGAAGCCAACATGGCAGCACCCATGCAACGCGACCGCCCGCTTCGATCTGAAATCGCGCTTGCTACTCGCCCACTGTCTTCACAGCAATAAATAAATGGTGAAATCGGATATCGCTTCGTGTCATCTCACGCTAGGGACCAAGCAGCAGGTATGTTCTGTCTTTATTATTGAGATTAGCTATGTTTTTTAGCCATGCTTGCTAAGCCTTGTCTCCGAGAATTTGAGAATGAATCTTGGAAACATTGCAAAGTACCGACGAATACATTGCTCTCGAAGCTTCAGGACGTAAATATAAAGTAAATAAATGCGTAGGTTGCGAACTTACGGGCCACACAGCGCAGGACGACGACGTGATATGTTCGATACGGAAGGAAACTGCATCCACAGGTGTCGCCATGTTGACCTTTGCGGCACTGCCGTCTGCTCGCTATCACTCGCGTGCGCGCAGACGGACGCCGAGCAGACGACGCGACGCGGATGGAGACATATTGAGCAGCGCTGCCGAAGGCCACGGCATGGAAACGCCCGTGGTAGGAGACGGCCACGGTGCGGTAGTGGCGCCATTAAGTTTTGATTAAACAAACCGGCAGCGGAAAATCGTCTATAACTCCGCTCTATGTTAACGGATTTGAAATAGTATTATGGCGATCGATTAGTGCGGCAATAACCGATACTGAGAATGATCACTGGCTTTTTGTAAAGGGGGGTTCAGGTCTACCTTAAAGAACAAAAAAAAAAAAAACGCGGAACTTCCGCATCTTTTCCGCCTGGTCTTTCTTTTTTATCTATGAATCTATGCGTTTTGCAATAAGCAGGCTATCTGGAACAAGGATTTACGGGCACCCCAAAAGGGTCAGCGTACCTTCTAAGCGCCTGAAACCAGGACTAACGCTTTACAAATACCGCTGCGATTCTGGCCACTTCAAATCACAACAAAGAGATAAAAAAGAAGTGCTCCTTTTAAGATCTGAAAAAAATTACCGTGTTAAGGGACACCCCGTATCGAGGGCTGCAGAGTAATCTTTGTCCCATCTCTTTTATTGGAGTACACAGCACTCCGAGTGCGTAACCTGGTCAGAGTGAAAACAACGCGCTTTAACTTTTTTTTTTCTGTGAGATATCTTGCATGAGTTTTGGGACATGCATCACGAAACGATCGTGTGAGTGTACTTTTTGTTTATGTCAATTGCGTTTTGTACGAGTCATTTCGTCGAAAGTAGAAATTGAAAAAGAATAGAAGTATCGTTCCGGATTTCTCATATTTTATTGTTTATTGTCAAACTCACACTGCGTTCGGACAGTGCTTCAAGTTCACGCTGTAACTCTTGCGCCCATAACACTGGTTGTTGTATTCGATTTCGCAGTTTCCGTAATACTTATATGATGCCGTATTTTTCCAAGTATGCAGTTCACATCTTAGGGTGCCTAAGGAAAGAAATTATCAGAAGGGAAAAAAAGTATTACCGGATTCACCTGGAAAGCATGTGTAACTTTGGCTACGCTGCCTAAATGTTACGTCAGGTTCGTTTCACTGAAGATAGTGTATATAAAGTTATAGTGTATATTAAGTTAATGAACTGGACGCAAGCTTTACATGCCTCGTGAAATTAAAGAAAGAAGACCGTTGGCAACGAAGGCACGAAACAGGGCAAAAGGTCTTGTGACCATCGGTGACGTCGTGATGACATCATCACAATTCGCCAATGTTCATGACGCTATCATAACGCCTTGTTAAGTGTCATCGCCATGTCGTCCCTTGACATGGCGTCACATGATGGCGTCACCATATGACATCATCGCTTGCTGACGTAGGTGGTACGATTCCAGAGGCTGTCCAACATCACGTCACAATCAATCAATTGATCACACTGAAGCAGGCGGGAGGAAGGATCAACACAGCCGAGAAGAAAAAAAAAATGTTTGTATTTTTAGCCACCTTACAGGAACGCATAATGAATCTTGTGAGCTTTCTCACTTTTGCTGTAGACTATGAGATTTTTTTTGTTGGTATAAAACAACAAGCAGAAAAGGCCCGAACAACTTTTTTCATTTCGATGGCTCCAAGCTGCCATCATGGTTTTTAGCAAAATGTGCAAGAACTGTGCGAACTCATTGTGCTCAATCGATCGATGGATCAATCAATCAATCAATCAATCAATCAATCAATCAATCAATCAATCAATTGATCAATGTGGCATTGATTACTACGTGAACAGCAGCGTCAGGAACATAACGAACGCCAGAACTGGAACATGGAACAAAGGTGCTATTTAGTCACTTGGCGTGGTTCATGCTCCAACATTTGACAGCCTGTTACTGCTGTTGGCAGTCACGAATGAGATAACACGAAAACGAAGGAGATAACATGCACTCTTTTCAATGTAATTCGTATGGTTTTCAGAGTCGCTTCGTTTCACATTATAGTAACACAAATCAAACCCTGCGGTTTTCTATGTTGTTGATATTGTCACTAGGGTGAGAGTATAAAAAGAATCATCTTTACAAAGTATACAGAGAGAGGTAGGCGCAACTGCTGCCAAGATGGCGGAACAGCAACAACGCGATTGCAAGTGCATTCGTCGTCTTCGTCGCCTTTCTGGTGAATTCCTGTCGTGTAACAATATTATGACGGGATTCTATGTTTAGGTAACATTCATACCTTAAATTAGGATCCTACAGTTAATTGCTGCGATGGCTTTGTCGTATTTCAAGAATCAACGTTCTTGGAGAACTGTGGACTCTCTTCTTTTTTTGCTTTTATTGCATTACAAAATGCCCTTTGCACGACATCATGCTCTCCTTTTGCAGCTCAGGCGACTGGTCAAGCTTGTGCATATAGGCGTGGCACAGAGGGAAGGGGACACGGTGGGGGGGGGGGGGGGGGGGGAGCGGTTACCTTCCGCAATTTCTCGTCTTTGCATTGCGTTCTGATCGTAAGGTCATCAGTAAGATGGGGTCGGACAGAGGTGGGTAACACCGTGGTTAAACATCTCCCCCCCTCCCGACATGGAGAACCCTGTGCAAGCCTATGCCTTTACATACACCTTTTCTCCGTCCGCCTACACGTCTGAATGATACGCAGCATGCTTCAATTTCATTTGAAGCGATTACTTAAAAGCAAAAAGGTGTGTCAACTGTGCACTAATAAATAAGGGACCGGAACCAAGTTGCCGAATGCTGTACCTATTGATTTAAACTCGAAGGCTACTCCACAAATATATTCTATTGCATATATGAATGTCTAGGATATTACAACGTTTTGTTGGGCTAGTTAGTTCATGCTGCTCAAAAGGTAAAAACGGAACGCAAGGCGAATAAACAAGAGGTACAGATGCTCTTTCCTCTACTTCTTGTTTTTTAACCTTGAGTTGCTTTTGGCACACAATGTGTAGAAATATGCGTGGAAAACACACACAAACATTCTTTTCCACAATGCGTGGAAAAGAATGTTGGACGTGATTTTGCCTGATGACCTGTCGTGGTACGTAAGCTTTAAGAACATGCACTTGCACAAGAACGACGCATACGCTACATGAAACAACGAACACTGTTATTATAGCAGTCCTTGTTAAGCAGGGAAAAAGAAGAGAGAGAAACGAGGGGCCCTTTTATATCCGCAAACATTAAGTGAATCCAACTGATATCGTATCGAGGTTAATGAAACCTAACTTGTTAGACCTCATCCTGCGTTCATTTTACGAAGTCATCATTGCGTTCCCCATTGTTTTAAGATATGTGTATCTTTCACTACTGCAGCTGAGTCCCAAATGACTCCGTCTGACTGTTAATGATGAATTGAGGCAGAGGCCCAACCTTTCTCCCTGTCATTTTGGACGGGTGCGAAGAAATGCTATTTCTCTCACCGCACCTCTCTCATTTATACAAATATTTCGCTCTGCGTTGTGCAAGATATGTCAAGAATAGACGTAACGTTGTATTTGCGTGGCTCGTAACAAAGGTGGTCCACTTCGGCACTCCTCATTTCGCGTTTTTAGGCCGTCATTGCTCAGGATGTGTGAAAAACTCCCAAGGTCGTTGTCTGGTGTGCGTCCTTTCCTATGACGCGCTATGCAATATTAATCCACTGCACTAGTTTCGCTTTGACAGCTGGATATTAGATTGAATCCCTACGGAAAATCTGTCCACCCTAGGAATGGTTCATTCCACCATCCATCATTATGATGGATTAGGGTGCTGGAATACTGTGGCACATGGTGTATGGTGGCGTATGATGGATGCTGGAGTGTGATGGATGCTGGAAACCAACTGAGCGCAAAAGGCCCTAAACCGTCAGGTCCATCGTCCCTAGCTGCCATACCTAAGTAATTATATAGAAAACAATGAAGAAAGCAGCAGGGGGAAAAATCGCTTGAAAAAAAAAAAGCCTTCTGTCACGAGGAGTCCAACGTGGGACCTTCGGATCCTGAGCCTAGCACTTTACCCTACGCCACGCTGAAACTTGTTTTGAGGGACGCAGAACGACTAGTCAACACTAACACACCGTTTAACTTCAGCTTTGTATGTCGCATACTCGAGACAGACACGATCTTCCCCTCCTACTAAAATTTGCATACTTATTAAACATAAGAAAACAGTTGCCAGTAACGAATGGCATGTCGATAATGGCTACAGCACTAAATTTCTGTTACAATTCACAACATAACTAAAAAGTATATATTTACATATCAACCGGCTATTACTGCCTAGATTAATATATCCGTTTCTCGTTCTTTCAGAAGAGAATCATCTGCAGAGGCTTCGTGTCGACTCTAAGTTTGTTCGATAAATACGCGCGCACAGTTGATTGAATGCTGTGATGTTTTTTCGCGCAACGAGCGCAGCCGTGCCAGCGCACTGATCTGTGTAGCTATCGTTAGGTACAACTAGATAATCTCTAGGCCAAAAAAAATATGCAGTGCGCGGGAAATATATGTTATCATGTTAGTTCATTAAGGCGTACGAATTGACAAATATGTGTTCTCGCATACGAGCCAGAGAAGTTCCGGCGAGTGTGACCAGCGCCTATCGGTGACCGGAGGCGTTGGCTGGAAGCGGGTCGCATCTATATTCATCGCTTCTTGTGCGGACGCCTTACACAAGAAAAAACGCTTCATTTAGGTTAACCGATGTCACAGCTGAGCTGGAAAGTCATTCGTACTCGTCGGAATTGTGTATCCTGAAACCTAGAAGCGCCGATGACACGTAGACGGACTCGGTCGGTACGCTAGGCCTAAACTTTGGTGTAAATCATGGTGGTAGAATAGGATGAAGTCATACATGGTGCGGCTTATTTCGACGCATGCCGAACGTAAAATATTGTGCATTTTACCTTCGCACGCATTTTCACTGTTACCTTAAAGTGCATCTGAGGTAATGAGTGTGCAAGAATTTCCAGAGTTGCGTTTCTAGCGTGGCGATATCAAGTTGCGGCTGTTTCCTGGTCAACCCGTTGAATTTTGAAAAATCTCATTTACTTCTACAATTTCGCGGTGATGTAACACATTTGCCCGCGCTGTTCACACCGATACCTGTAGACACGCAAACATCACAATACAGCACCATATCACGGTTGTCAAACTGATATCAGTACGTGATAAACATGTAAACATTCACGGATTCTGCTCTTCACAAATGTTGAGGTGGTATTGACACCGCATGAATAAAGAAAGTGTGCTAGAAAGCATAATGATCGGCACTGGCTTATTTGGACTTGCAAACACATTTGTCAACACATTCGAGAGGGAAACGTCGAAAATAACAGTGATTTCAAGTACTGTGCCACATGCATTTTCATCATGCCACCATCATCCACCATGTTTCTACTATGCCACCATCATCTAGCTTGTTCACCAAGCCATCCACCAAAACATATTGTTCATTGCCACCATCAACCAGCATTTTCCACTACCACCATCGTTGGCTCGGCATCACCACCACCATCTGCCACCATTTTTTCCACCCTCGCCATCATCAGCCAATATGACCACCACAGCTTCCAGCTGATCCACTATTATTTCCACCACATCCACTATTGTTTCCACGATATCCAGCAACGATTCCAGTATCCACCAACCAAGGATTTTCCATAGGGATATTAATTCAGTTATTGCTTTTGTACTTACCTGAGTAGTCCTTGAACGTGAGAACAGCGCAATGGGCTTTGGGGTCATGATAATGAAATCTGTAGTGTCTTTTCATGGGAGGATCTGGAAAAATGAGGAACAGAAATTTTCAGATCCGTGCAGACGAAAACCTTCACACATTTTAAAATAAATGAAAATATCAAATTTCATCTCTAAATACAACTTCACCCTCCAAGAAAGATAGAATAAGGGAACAAGTGAAGCTCTGCAAAAGAGCTAAGAAATATTTGCGTCACCGTGGTCCAGCTAGCTAGAGAAAAGAGAAAGCAAAGGTACAATGAGATATCGAGGTGAGACCAACGAGATTTTTCAGGGGTGACCAAACGTGTACTGCTCCGTTGATTAATTGTCACCACTCTGTAAGTGATGGAAATTAAGTTTGAAAAGTGATGAAAATGCGAAACATAAGGGCGTGGCTTTAGCTCGCGCGTCGCCCTTGCATATTCTTCCTTTCGATCACAAACTTTGAACTAAAGAAAAATTACTAGAAATGTAGTGGGTCGGAAATTCTCCAGTGTGACGTCTTCCAATTCGATGCCAAATTAGATATCTAAATTTCTGTAGTTATGCAAGCTGTGAACTATATAGGCTGTTATTTTAACTAAGAAGGTGAGGGTTGGCTGCAAAAAGTTTAGCATTGTGCGTAATGGCACCACTAAAAAACACCTTGGTTGCATTTTCCTAACTGCTTTCACTTTCTTTTTAATTTCCGATACGATGGTAACTACTGAAGTAATGTAAGAAATTGGGCTATTTAGAACATACTTGTGACAGCCAACGTAAACGAGACAAGAGACAGATGAAAGTACACGACACAGGTGCTGTCTATCAACTAAAAGCTTGATTAAAAAACGTGGCATACATGAACACAAAGGAATGTAATGCGAAATGACACACGGACACGAGAATGCACATAAGGATACCCTACTGTGCTTATGTGCCTTCCGGTGTCTGTGTGTCGTTTCAGTCTACATCAAAGCTATTCAAATGATCCACCAACAAGCCAAAATTGCAACCCTGGTAGAATGGGAGGCACTGATAAAACCTTATAGCTCCAGACCAATCTTGTGATTAGGTAAGTTGCAGATACAAAACCTCAGCTCCAGTGAGAGAAAGTGATGGCTGGCACATGCACTTGTCTTCCGCTTATTTTGCTTCAGACGGTTCTGCAATTTCCCACGTGCACTGATCCGTATGCCTCAGCACTACAGCGTTTTTTTTCTGCTGAGCTGCACAGCCGGTGCGTAGGCGGTGTACATTCGAGAGAGGCGTAGATGGTCTACCTTTCGAGAGCTAGCGTGCTCTTTTTGGCTGAAGTTCAGACATCGTACCGTCCGACCTATGTACGTGCCACCGCGCGGCAAAAGGATGGGGAGTACCACTCCACTGACATAGTCGGTGAATCGTATAGAGTGCTTTGCATATAATGTTTAATAAAACCGACGGGTGGGCTAGGCCAGTTAGTACTGCATTTATTATGTTTCAGCGCAAGGAGACACGAACACGACAGCGCCGTGTCCTTGTGTCTTCTCTGTCGTGTTCGTGTCTCCTTGCGCTGAAACATAACATCATGTCTCCCTGCTGCTAGCTACCCGCCTAACCTGGAGCGTTCTGTGAACGCTAGCGCACACGCTTCCCAGCTTTTTGCCTGCAAAAACGACAACATTTACGTCATAATCGCCGGCTATCTTCTCAAAGCGGTGCGAGCCACTGCAAATATGGCATAACGGCGATCATTTTGGTTTAGCCGAGTGCAAATCTGCTGCACCTAGAGTCTATTTTTGTTCCCGCCTCAAGCGGTGTAAGCATCGTTATGAAGTGGAGGTAAGAACCAAGCACGGAAAACCAGCTCTTTTGAAATGCGAAGCATTTCTTAGTGAACTTCGGCGTATCTATCTATCTATCTATCTATCTATCTATCTATCTATCTATCTATCTATCTATCTATCTATCTATCTATCTATCTATCTATCTATCTATCTATCTATCTATCTATCTATCTATCTATCTATCTATCTATCTATCTATCTATCTATCTATCTATCTATCTATCTATCTATCTATCTATCTATCTATCTATCTATCTATCTAATTCATTGCCCGGAAGTGTACGCTGTATGCATATGACAGATCTTCTGTCTGCAGTTGACAAGCCCTGTTACGGCCACTCCAGCCATAGACAATAAGCCGCACTACGGAATAAATAAATCAATAAATAAGTAATTAAATAAATAAATAAATCGGTTAGTTTATTCGTTTAGAAAATCGGTAGCATATTCTGGTTCCCTTCACCATTCCTTTGGCTAATCATGTCTGGGACACCTGGCAACAATTTACGACGAATGTCCTGTTACTGTTCACTCTTCCTATAATAACGGTAGCTCATATTGCCACGGGGTTGCACCGGTAATAAATGTGCCTCAAGTTTTAAAGGCTAAAAGCGTAATTTAGGGAACTTGTGGTAAAAGAAAGACTCACAATACGCTGAAAGCAGGCAGCGCGTTACCGGAAGTCGAAAGTGAAGTGTGTATGACACTCGTCGGTTTTTATACTAAAGTCATGGCTCATAGCACATTGATCGCCGGTGCTCACGTGAGCGCATATTTTACATGACTTTCTGCATTGTGCAGGTAATCTAATTAGAATGGCTGACAACATTTCAGAAGCTTGCAATTAATCACAGCATGGATTGAGTAGAGGAATTAAATCATTAGCACGTTAAGGTAATTCAACCGTTTGCCGTCAAGAAATAAGCAAACACATTCGGGTCTCGCTATTACAAGAAAATGTAGAGTTCGTACTAAAACTGAAGGAACTATTACAGGCCCCAATAAAGCTAGGCGTCTACAAACTATAGTTAGCGGCACGGCCGAATGTACAGAGCTGTCCACTCTTAGTGTGAACACGGCGCATCGTGGCCGCGCTACGCGAAACGCCATTCCCCCGGCGTGGCCACGCACTGAAGAGCAGTGGCGCATGGGTAGAGGGACCCATCGGCCATACTTCGTGTCGACTGCTAGAGCGCTTGGCCGGGCCGCACCGTAGTAGCCATCCATGGTATAGCCACCATGGCCGCGCCACCGCTTTTGTTTTGCTGTAGTACAACGAGAGCGGCGCGCTTGTGTGCGCCTGCGCCGCTTCATTTTATTCGCGGCTGCACCGATTTCATCGTCGCTCCACGGAGCGCGGCCACGGTGAGCCGTGGTAAAGGCACGTTCAGACTGAGCTCGGGTCTGGAAAGTGTTGAGACGGATATGAGAAGCGGACGCGAATAATCCGCAAAAGTGGAAAGAGCGCGGCCGCTGGCCCGGATCTCACCCGGACCGAGTTTTGGACCGCTTTGTCCCCCTCCAATCAGGGCCCGAAACGCGCGCGCAGTATCGCATAGTGCCACAAGGTGGCGACACGTCCACCGCGGATTGGTGGATCCGCGCGCCCTCGCTGCTTTCGGAAAGCAGTGCTTTCCGCTTTGAAAATCCGCTTGCCCGCTTGCGTGCTCCGCGTTCGCTGTGAACGAACCTTTAAGGGTTGTTTACCCCGAAGGCGAAGCGGCCAGAGCGAATGAGCGGGAAGCCGGAAAGTGGAGGAATCTTCCTCGCCAGGCGGCTGAAGCGGGAGAAAAACGAGCCGGCGAGCCGGATCGCTGGGGGGACTGATTTTTTCCGCCCGCCGAAGGTCTGCGCTTCGCCGTAGCCAATCAGAACGCCATGCGATGGTGGCGCTAGAGGAAACATTCGGTTAAGGCGAAAATTGCGTGATTTATGCGCAGGTAGCTCGAGTGGACAAGCCGTGCCACGTATTGCCGACACACCCGCAAAAGCGAGAGATGCCCAACTTGCTCGGCCACACATGCAGCCAGGCGAGCCTTGAGATCTGAACAGGTACGAACACTCGCCGCCTGGACGCATTGAAAATCCGCTTGGCCACTTTGGCCGCTTCGCCTTCGGTGTGAACGAGCCTTAAAGGCACTTTCACACTGCACGTGGTGCACACACGTAGGTAAGCCGATTTTTAAAGCGGTGAGGCAGCGAGGCGCGAGGCTGTCTAGAGCGACCGCGTTGCCTTCTGTCCGTTTTGTCTTAGGGGCGGAGCAATCGACCAATATGCAGTGGACATGTCGCCATTTGGAGCCACTAAGCGATAGTGCGAGCGTGCGTCTCGGGCCGTGACTGGCTGCGCACAAAGCGGCCAACTTTCCCGCGCGGAAAAAATCGATCCGGGAGAGATCCGGGAAGCGGCCGCGGGTTTTACGCCTTTGCGGATAATCCGCGTCCGCTTTCCGGATCCGTCTCTTCGCTTTCCGAATCCGCTCTCGGTGTGAACGTGTCTTAAATGTGGACGGCGCTGTAGTATCGACGTCTAATGAAACGCGCACAGCAAATGGTATAGGGTGCACCGCCCACTCATCAACATTGACAGGTGCGCAGCTCTCCGGTTTGGGAACACTTCGCATGTCTATGGGGATAACTGGATGGTACACACTGTACCATTGCTGATACTGGCTACTGCTCGGGTTTTATTTGACGCCGATAGTACTCGAACAACAGAGACTGAGTTGTTGAAGAGGGAATATGTGCGTGCGTCATGACTGTACAACATATAATGATGAGTGAAATAATAATTGAGATTCATACAATGATGCAGTGAAAGGTTAGAACAATCAACACTGTGTTGAAGTGAATATGTGCGTGTGCATTATGTATTTTTAAACAGGTATCTTACATGTATTTGCATCAGCTTTCATCAAAGGGGCCACGTCGTAGCCTGTTCCTCTGGAAATCTGTACATGTACTGGGTAACTAAACCTGTGAACAAATATTTAACTGATACAGTCAATCTTTGATGCAAAAAACTGTATGTCTAGTGGAAAACAGTTTTATTGCAAAAATGGTGAACTATCTCTATGGGATAATGATTTTCCCATAAGCGCAAAATTGGCGCATTTAATTTAAAATATATTAGGAGGTCACCTGAGCTGACCACTATGGACTAAGGGTCTGCCGTCAGATTCGGTGGAAGGCCACCAAACAGTCCTTTTCTTCCCGCAGAAGCAAGGGCACATTCTATGTAGCACACATTTATCTGATACTTGAACATTTTTAAAGGCATTTTTTTGCAACTCCTCGGTTTAAACAGCAATAAAACTGTATATTGCAGCATATCTAAGCCCTTCATGCAGGCGGTCACCTCATGCGACCACTATATTCAATGTCACCGCGCTGTGTACTAAAAGAGTGCAGCACTTCCCTTTCTAGGTTCCTTAGTCAAGCTGGCTAGAGCAGCTTTTAGTCCTGAAGACTATCGAGAATTTGCTGGGGAAATAAACTTTGACTTTGGCTTCAGTATTAGGTACTCATCCGGCATGTTATTAAACGCGAAGCATTTCTTTGCGTACTGCAGACGCTTTGAGCATGTCTGTCTATCTATCTATCTATCTATCTATCTATCTATCTATCTATCTATCTATCTATCTATCTATCTATCTATCTATCTATCTATCTATCTATCTATCTATCTATCTATCTATCCATCTATCTATCTATCTATCTATCTATCTATCTATCTATCTATCTATCTATCTATCTATCTATCTATCTATCTATCTATCTATCTATCTATCTATCTATCTATCTATCTATCTATCTATCTATCTATCTATCTATCTATCTATCTATCTATCTATCTATCTATCTATCTATCTATCTATCTATCTATCTATCTATCTATCTATCTATCTATCTATCTATCTATCTATCTATCTATCTATCTATCTATCTATCTATCTATCTATCTATCTATCTAGCCGCCTACGTCTGGATGCTCTCGTGATCACTTTCTTAACTTGGGGTAGACCAAAATTAGTATGGGAGGGTAAGAGGGTTTGACGATTTTAACTGTGTGGTCATGGCATGATTAATGTGAAAATCCCGTCGCGTACGACGTGAAACCCTTTCCTCCAGACACGTGGGGCACATACCCGTATACCACGGGCCGCGGTATGCGGGTATGCGCCACAGGAGTTTCACGGTTTATATCTACCGAGCAACGGCAAGAACACATATTGCTCATTTAAATGCGAGGGGCGTTAAGAAAGACCGACATCGGAAGTGTTGATACAATCAATGCGAAGAATATATGCTATGGTCACAGCAGGAATCGAACCCAAGCATTCTGCAAGGTAATCAAATATCTCACCACACAGCTATGTCAGGTCTTGGCACTCCTTTTAAAAAAGACTCTATGTAGGCGTAACGTTGGTGAAACATCAATTGTGGTTGCAGTGTTGCCCATCTAATTATTAAATATTACATCTGTACTCCAATAATGCAAGCATCACGTGAGATTAGCGTCAATTCTACTTAAGAGCCATCCACTGAAGTTTGTCTTTGTCTACGTAGCCCTATCCAGGGCCACCATCTTCGCAAGCACAAGCGCTACATTTCAGCTTACCGCTTCTGGTGTTGGTAACACCCATGTTGCTCTTGGCATCGTTACCCAACTGTAAACAACTGGTTATATAAAACATATGCGACTGTTCAACATACACGTATGTGCGCATAACATATGTACATGTGTGTAGCGTCATTGTGTGTAGCGTCACAGTGTGGTGTGATTTTTTGTTGAGCGAAACTTACGTCCTCGATACTACTTTGTCCTCGATATTTCTCCGCATGCTTCGCATGACATCGATTCCCATGGTACGTGGCAGCTCACGATTTTTTTTTACGCTATGAAGTTAATGAAGACAGGACATAAATTCATTTGTATAAAACTCTCTCGGGTCGATTGTTTAGCGCACCATGAGGACGACAGTAGCTACAAAAAAAAAGTAAAAGACCGCTAGGCCTGCGCGGAAAGCTCAGCACAATCGCAGTGAAAGCTGGAAGAGCGGCAATTCTAAAACCCGTTGTAAGCTTCCTTGGTGGTACTAATCAGTGGCGTAGCCAAGGGGTGGGGGGGGTTGGGGGGGGTTCAAACCCTCCCCGAAATTTTTCAGTTTTGTTGCGTATATATGCACGCACACATACAAACGCACGCACGAACATACATAAAGTATGGTTGAACCCCCCCCCCCCCCCCCCCCGAAAGAAATTTCGGGCTACGCTACTGCTACTAATACAAGTACGCTTGCAAGGTACCCCCTAGGCCATAAATCATCAATCTCGTCAAGTTTGGACGCACCCACTACGCCATTATTCATCATTCTGCGGAGAAGCGAGGTACCCGCTACGCACTTGCAAGGCATTATGTGCACTTTGCTGAAGCGGTGGCTGATGACGATGAAGAATTCTGGCTCAGCTCTTTGTAATGGGTTGAGAGCATTCAGCGACTCACTCGTTACGCTATTCGTATTGTGTGACGCCTGGTTGTTATTTTACTCTCCTACCACGCTATATTACATATTTTAACATTGTTCCTTTCCTGACATGATGGCTCTATAGGGTATTTTTGCGAAGGAGTTTTGAGCACCGGCATGGCTGTGTGGTACAATACTGGGCTTGCGACAGAGGGCCTAGGTTCGGACCGTATTTCATCCTCGATATTTTTTTCGTATTTTTTTTCCTATTTCGCGCGATAGCGGTTATGGACACCGGCAGCGGCGGCGCGAAAAACATCCCTTGTTGGGATCTCATAATAGCGTTCGCTCTAAAAAAATTACACCAGGCGTGCGCGGAAGGCACAGGACAGTCACAGCAAATGCTGGAAGAGCGGCTTTTCTAGAGCCTTTTCTAAGAACTCTTGAGGAAACTAATACAAGTACACTTGAATGACAACTACTACGCCATAAATCATAATTTTTGTCAAGGAGAGCACCTACTACGCCATTCCTCCTTATTCTGCGAAGAATCGCGGTATTCGCAAGAAATCTTTAAAGCATTATGTGCAGTTTGTGCTATGGCTGATGACGATGCGGAATTATGGTGGAGCCCTTTTTAATGGGTTGAAAGCATTGAACGACACACTCGTTACGCAATTCGCATTGTGCACGAAATAGATGCAGCCTCAATAGACCAAGAGACTTTTGGGCTTCTCAAATTTACTTACGCAACTGAAGAGTAGTAGCCAGATTCATATGTGTAACTTTGGTACATGTGTAATTTAGAGTCAGACACATTGTGCACTTTATTGTAAATGCATATTGGGTCTTTGTCCCCGTTTACTTTGGAAATATACGTCCTTTTTTACCAAGTAGGTTATTTGTCCTTGATTGAAAAACTGAAAGTTAAAAAAAAACTTAGTTCCACATGACGGCTTCAGCACTAAATTCACTCAGAGGTTCTCCTTTCTTAAGCGGACGCCAGACACACTGCATCGAACTCGTAGACCATCAAAATAACACCCATGATATGGTTCACTTTCTAATCTGTGTCACAGTATCTGGTATTTAGGAAATAGCCACGCACTTTTATTGCGATAGCAATAATATGGACACTCTCGGCTGGTTTTCGCCGTTGGCGTCACCGTCAGGTCACGTATGTATATATATATGAAAGCCACAAAGAAAAATAAGTCAGAAAAATGTTTCCGACGCACGGCATCGAACGAGGGACCTCTCGCTCTGCAGCGCGCGTCGCGACGCGCGCTCTCAGGCGCTCATCTCCATCGCGTACTTTGCCCCGTGGGGGGTAGACGCCCGTGTGCACGCGCGCTAATCTCGGGCTTTCGCCGGAACGATTGCGTTGTAGTTACCGAGCGCACGAAGGTCACTTCGCTCGCTGCAGTCCCCCCGTTTGCGAAAACAGCACGCTTTTCAGACGCAGCCAAGTAACAACTGTGACACGTGCGTCGTTTTTGTTTGAGCAGCGCGTTAAGTGTCGAGCTGTGAAGTTGTTAGTTCGCTCTCGTCCTGTGCGTGTTATTTTCGTGCGTCATGTGTGCGTGAGCAGCGCGCTGCACGTTTCGACCTGCTTGTCATTCGTCGCTTGAAATTCCAATTTTTTGCTAACGCATTCATTGCTTCGCCTTGTGGCGAAACTGTGACTTTTTTTATTTGTTTACGAAGATGTATAGACGTTTTCATATTTCTGCACGAAATAGATGTAGCCTCAATACACCAATAGACCCCTGGGCCTCTCAAAGGGCAGCTTTGATGGTAAAAGGAAAAAAATTACACCATCTCCCGCTAAAGGGAGATGTGAAGATGTGAAGCGTGAAAGGGACATGTGTAGATGTGAAGCAGCGGGCGCTAACGCTTACATTGGCGGTGGCGTTGACGCTGGTGCTCATCGCAGCGTTGCACAGGACAGCAAACTGGGGAGGCGCAAAGCACGCAGTGATGGAGAGGGGGAGCGTAGGAGAGGAGAGAGAGGGGGGACGCGCATGCGCAGTGGGAATATGGACGCCGCGGGCAGGGATGCCTAGAGGAGAGAGGGGGGGAACGTAGGAGGGGAGAGAGGAGGGGGAGGCGCATGCGCAGTGAGGGTGTGGTTGCCGCGAGGAGGGATGCCTAGAGGAGAGAGAGGGGGGAGAGGAGGTTTTTTTATTTTAATTTTTTTTTTGAAAGGTTTGCGCATGCGCAGTAAGGGTGGTCACGCCGGCACACCACCACCACCACCGGATTAAGCTTCGCCATCAGATGCTTCACATCTAAAAATTGGGGGACCCTTAATCTTCGCCTTTAAGAGTTGAACGCGATAGCGATATCCTGTTCCTAGTGCGTACTTCAATCACTTTGTGCATACTATGTAATGGGTAGCATGCTTTAAACCAGGAGCAATTATGCGCGGCAAATGTGGGAAATGTTTTCGAACTTGCTATGCACCCACTACGTGGTGTTAAGGGAATACGCGCAGTAAGGTGTGTGCCGTTTGTAATGGGTGGCTGGCTTTAAACTATGAAATCGTTATGATAGTCACATATTCTGACTCCCGATGGCAATGTACGCTTGTAACACGCAATATTCCTGGGATATTACATGTTATATTGCGACGCCTATATAAAAGACGCTTGCGTTTGCGAAGCATGAAAGTTATTTTCACTACATTTCCAAGCAGAGGAAGTCATTTTCACAGTATTCCCAAGCATCGTTCGTTCTTGCAAGTTACACTTGTTAATTTCTTACCTGACCTGGTTGTTTCTTCAAACTTCTCCGCGCGCCCGTGTCTGTGGGGATTTATGCAGGAAGTTTACTTTGCAGTTCAGTTTCTTAAAGCCCGCTTTTCAATAGAATATTTGTATACAGTTTAACGCAAGACACTATATAAAGATTTACTATCTATGCTCTTCCCTCCTCCGTTGTACCGCTCAGTATACCTTGCTCTTCAAGGACATGATGTGTTAGAACGAGTGCGCAAAATGTATATATCTCCCAATTCAAAAACATTTTTTTTATAAACTCCATTCTGAAACACTACCCGTTAAAACTTGGTTACAAAAAAGGTATTTTTGTTTCGACGGTTAACTGCCGTCTCTGTGATGTACCTGAAACAATAGAGCATTGCTTCGTGAGCTGCAAAGACTCCATTCTATTCTGGGATGTTCTCCAACGAACTCTGCAGAAAAACTTTGCAATTAATTCGTACACAGTTCGTTATCTTATGCCAACATCTCTTGATGAAGTGCCATACGATATGTTTTTCCTTATCGGTATACATAGTCTGTGGAAGATGCGTATGCAGGACCGCAACGCAAAGCCGATCACCTCTGCACGCACACATTTCATCCGAATGGCTATTCACTTAAAAGACGTTTACGATGAACTTGACTTTAGACCTGACTGGTACCCCATCTTGGAGAGGTGCTTAGCCTCGCCTCTTTTCTTGTGCAGCACATTATGAAAAACTCTCCCTGGAATATAGGACCTTAGCCTTCGTGTTTCTTTTTCAACAGTGCTTGTACGCTTATTGTCGCTATGGAACTGCAACTGTGCAACTGTATGCGATACTGTGTACTATTTTATTACGCACTCTATTAAATACCATGAAGAAAAAAAAAAGAGGCATGGCTGTGTGGTAGAACACCTGCTTGCCACGCAGACTAACCGGGTTCGATCCTCACTCGGACCCGAAAATTTTTATTATTTATTTTATTTGCATCTTTCTCAATTTTTCGGTCACGGACAAGATGATGATTTTTCGCTCACAACCAACGACGCCGACGCCGACATCGACGCCGACGCCGGAACTTCTGCGAAACGAGCTCTTTAACGCTATCGCGTTAAAATTGCGCCGGGCCACCACCGCTGCTGGTGTCCGTCGCGGCTTTAGCGCAGAATGACAGAAAAAACAAAGAAACAACAACAACAACAAAAAAAACATGGCTGATCCCTCCGTCACAGGAATCGGTATAACACCAAAGTGAAAAGTGTTTTGACAGAAGTAGTGCTTATTGTGTAGTGATTATGAGAGCTCGTATAATGTATATTGCTGTTTTACAGCTATAGCACCATTTGACGTGGATGCACCCACGTCGACGCCTAGTGGCATACCTCCATCGCGACGACTAACGCCCATGATCATGATTTAACCGCTGAGGTAGATCAACTTTTTAACCTATACCTGGACACAGCGTATCACTAATCACGATCAAAGATGACATCAACAAGCACGTAATCAACACTGGTACTGTGCCCTTCTTCAAAACGTCGTCATTTAGGGAGAGAAATGGCACGGCGTGCGCTCCCACGTGATGCCGTAACCTACTCCTGTGCTCATGTACACATTACCAAACTGCGCTTTAGCAACGCGGCAGGCAGTGCTTGAGCCCCGAACGCGCGCAGGCGTTGCGCGTCCCGCTAGCCTCCGTCTCGCTCCACCAAGGCACCACATTCGTCCGTCGACATCATTGCCTTTCTGCACCGCTTACGGCAGTAGTTTTATAAGTCGGTGCTATCGCACTCGAAGTAGTTGGCGGCGAAACACAGTTGGTGCATGTGGAAGCTGCTCTACTCCGACAACGAGCATCACACGCTAACACGAAGCGCGGGCACTGTTTGTTGCTGCTATCGAGACGCTTTCACCACGACCTCAGAGATTGCGCGCCGGCACGATCTCGGACGTCATTCTTTAACTGCGTCGTCGAAGAATCGTTCTCTCTCGGTGGTAGTGCCATGCCGCATTACTTCTTTTCATCGCTCACAGACGGCGGCACCGCCCGGCGCCGCCAACACAGAGCACCGAGGGAGAGAGATTGCGTGAGAGATATAAGGCGCGTTGGTATAGTGACCGTCTGCCTCTTTAGCTCAGTCGGTAGAACGTCGGACGCATACCGTTGCGGGCCGCGGAGTCGGAGGTTCGATTCTGGGTGGGGGGAACATTTTTTTTAAAAGTTTTTTTCTTTCTCATTTGGTGGCGTCCATTTTAACAACGTCATATCCGTGACGGAAATACGTCACTAAAGTCTTGGTGGGCCCCGGCATAAAACACTTTCGTGTTAATAAAGCTACAAAAACACGGGATACGACTGGCTTTGTAATTTTAAGTAACTGCGGGCATATACCATCTGGTCCAGGTGATGAGTTGTTTAGAAGTCGTTCAATAGCCGATTCGAAATCTTCTGGAGTGACCACGAAGTCATTCATTGCGGCGTTAATAGAGTAAAATTTTAAATCGGCAGAAATGAGCTCCTCTTCAGTGAAAACAGACCCAAAGAATAAGTTCAGATCTTGTGCAGCCTCTGACGGTGACAACACCTTATCGTCTTTAGTTAGATGAATTGACTGACCAGAAGAATTCCCAGGGTTTACCACTTTCCAAAATTTTTAGTATTTTTTCGTTGGCAGCGCTGGTGTATCTTCATTAAAAATGTCTTTAGCTATTTCTATTTCTTGGTCGCACAACTATGCGTAGTTTCCGTACTCTTCCCAATCGGCATCAGTGCCCGAAAATCTTGCTTTAGAATACCGTGGTTTGCGTGTGCTTATACATGAGATCGCTTCGGAGTTGTAGCCGACGACTCTCCACGAAACGACCACGGACAATCGCAGCTGCTTGCTTCTGTTACTGTTGGCAATGTCCTCCGTAGCTCGTCGCGGTTCGGCCCATAAAAGAGGTATCCGAGGTATACTTTAGGCTCGTAGGCTTGCGTTCGTAGGTCCTCTACGGCTAGATGATGGAAGAAACACGTAAGAAACACGTGAGCACAGCGGCCGGACACCGGCGCGAGCTCAACTTGCCATCAGCGTCTATCCCAAGATATTCAGCGCAATGTTCTTATACTCGTCTGTCTTCAGGGCAACTGACAGCATACGCCAGCGATTTGCAAAAAAAAAAAAAAAGAATGTGCGAGACGGCTTCCCAGCAAGGGTTTTTTTTTTCTGCCACCAAGCTCGTTTGTTCAAAGTGTGCATTTCTGGCTCATTGTGCTTCTGCCGCTCACAGTTCTTGTGAAAGTAGGCCGAGGGTCAATCAGAGGCGCGACAATGTCTTACCAACCTTTGAAAGAAAAAAAAAGGCATTTGTGGGGTTCGCATACCTTCACTAGAACTGCGAGCGTTACTCGGTGGTGCCGCCGAAGGAGGGAGCTTGCAGTCACGTGGTAATAAACTCTCAGACGGTGGTTAAAATTCACGTGATAGAAAACTCCCCACGTGACGTAGTAAAACTGGATAGTGACATCTTTTACTACGTCCCTGAGAGGTGGTGGTAAAACTATGTCATGTACCGCCTTTTACTCCAACGCGAGGAAGTAATTTTAAACGCGAGGGGGTACTCAAAGTTCATGAGCCGCAAAAACCCCAATCTCGGACAGCTTTTACAGTGTTGCTACCCATCAATAGCTTTGAGTGAAGAAGAGCTGACCTTTCCATATGATCATGCGAGGTCGATAGCGACCTGAGAAGGATCTGTGCACATGCGGGATCTTGACTTTTCGTAAGCTGTTCGGTATAAGTAACTGTGTACATGCAAAATGAACGTTTCGTTGAAACTTAGGGCCTGTGTTGTGTGTCGTCTTCTTGTGCCCCTGTTTATACTACGATACTGCGTGGAACTGGCAGTACATCTTGCTTTAATGTCTCATTTACATTGTTGGCGTGAGGGGATTCAGAAAAATTAATTATAATTGATGCGGTGTAACGTCGCAAAACCACGATATGATTATGAGAGACGCCGTAGTAGAGGGCTCCGGAAGTTTCGACCATCTGGGTTTCTTAAGTGTGCACCTATAGCTAAATTCACGAGCCGCGAGCATTCTGGACTCCGTTCAAAATGCCGCTTCTGCGGCCGGCATTCGATCCCGCGACCAGTGGGTTAGCAGTCGAGCGCCATGACCCCTACACCATCACAGCGGATTCACAAAGAAAGTACCACTAATCCCGCACCGTGAAAACAGTGTGCCTGCAAACCGAGGCCGAACTTTGCGTAAACAGAAGAAACAACAGCAGAGAAACTCAGAGAAAACTTAGCAGGTAAGGGGGGATATAAAGGTCCGAGTGAGAGGGGGGAACAGCTTCGCTGTTCAACTACTATTTAACGTTAGACATAGGCATGCGCAGAATTATCCACTGGGGGGGGGGGGGAGGCAAAGCTTCGTCGCAGCCCCCCCACACTCTTTCCACGTTGGTCCAATCCAAAATAAAATATGCTGGGCAATGGTGAAAAAATGCAAATGAAGTGATGACAGTATTTGTCACAATGGCCTACCTTTGGTACCCGGCTTGACGAGAGTAAATATAAGTTAAGAGTTCTTGGAGTGCAACGACAGTTGTTTCCTAATACGAATTGTTAGGAGAGTTGGTTTATACAGCTTCCACATTTCTAGCGCGAGGCGACACCACGGAGAAAAAGGCACACAAGGCGTACAGAGCGCCGTGTGTGTCTTCTGTGCATTTTTATCGATGGTGTCTTCTCGAGCTGCAAATATTGAAACATCAAGGCCCTTCGATGGAAGGTCGGACTGCGTAAAAGACTGGGGTGGTAGGGTAGGCAGCCGACCTCTGCTTCCCCCCCCATTTCCCCTCCCACCCATGTGCACGCTTAGGGGGTTTACAGTAGCGCCACTACAACGCTCAAACATGGTATCGCTGTCAGTGCTTCATTATTCAGGTACAAGTGCAGCCTACGCATTACGAATGCCTCCATCGCAAGTAACAAAAAATAACAATCGCAAGAGCAACCATGCGAGCGGTTTCGGCTCTACATACACAAGAGACAGAAAATATCAGTTCGTTTTGCAAGAAAATCTCCTACCTCCTTGAGGTCAGCTATACTTGGCCTGCCAGGGTAGTCGAAGTTTGCTGCTGCTATTGAAAATAGCGAGACGATGATAACATAAATCATTCTTGATCTTCAGAACGCGGGCCAAAAATCCTTAAATGTTAGGACAGCGCTGAGACATATATATTTCTGCTTGTACGTCAACGTTGGCATATGTTATACTTTCCGAAAGAGCAATGAGCATCTTTGGTAAATTCAGCTTGAAGTCTCTAAGATATATCGCCATCGGTCATACGTTCACATACAAGCATTCGTGTCCTTCCTACAGCATCCGCAGTGCATTAAAGCTGGAGTGTTACGAAAGAAGCCATCAAGCGTGCGCTAGGGTATCGTGGCGTTAATACGCGATCGCAGTTCTCTGGAATCCATGACGCTTCAGTAAATTCTAAAAGGGTATATGTTGAAGGCAGTACGTGTCGCTGCTGACCGCGAGAACGATACCCGTCCATAGATAAAGATCGCGGAAGCAAAATGGTAGGTTTCAAAATAATGTGCAGAAAACAAAAGTAGCGTTCAAAAGCCTCGGCTGGGAACAATACTTTCCTATAAGTAGCGAGACACTGGAAGTAGAAAGGGAATGCGCTTACCTAGGGCATGCACTTACCGCGCATCCGAACCATGAGAGTAAATTCATTGGAATAAGAATGGGGCGAAGCCCATTTAGCGTGTATTTTCAGATTATGACAGGTAGCTTACCAATATCCTTCAAAAGAAAATGTATAACCGGTGCATCTTACCGGTACTTACCTGCGGTGCAGAAACCTGGAAGCTTACGAGGATGACGCAGGCAGCCACAGAAAGAAAAACTGTCCCATGGGTGGAGCACAGTGGCTAAGGGAACAAACGGTGTTAAACAAAGGCTCAGGGCAACTCCAAAAAAACTTGGGACATCGTGAACGAAGTTATTGGCAACCAACCCTGACAACGCGTGCTGTCTGATACAATTGAAGCACATTCTTTTGATAACTTTAACAAGTATTTCACTGAAATTGATTTTTTTTTTTTGCATCACTCGCGCTAACGCCACCGACGGCCAGTTTTCGCGTTTGATGAGTTATCTGAGGCTTTCACATTTAAATGCCCATCGGCGAATTAGGCGCAGCTGAGACAAGCGCTTACCGGGAACCTCGGGAATAATTAAACTGGGGTGGTTGGGAATTCGTTTGGCTACCGGTGCGGTGTGTCTAACCAGTGTAAGCGGCCAAACATACTTTTATGTACGATAGTGCGTGCGTCTGTATGTATGCGCGTGTATATACAAATGCAAAACTGAAGAAATTGAGGAGGGGGGCGTATCATCTCCCCCTTTGCTACGCTAGTGCCGTGAGAATCCGGGTTCAAAACTAAGCACCGGAGTGAAAACTTATTAAGTGCATAGCCTTTTAGTCGGCCTGGCTGTCTTATGCTGCCGGATGCTGTCGTATGCTGTCGTGGGCTGTGATTGTATGCTGCCATCGTCGCTCGACGTAACGCAGGCAAAAGCACATATATCATAGCCAGGTGTTACATATGGAGCGAGCGTTCACGCCAAAGAAAAGTCTTCTTCATCTTGTTCTTCGAGCGCCTTGATGTTGATATTAAGTGCGGGCATTAGTACTATGGCTAGAGAACACAACACAAACCATGTATAAAGGTTCAAAGAGGAAGCAAGCGAGAAATAGAAAAGGAGAGAAAGGAAGGAAAAGAAAGGAAGAAAAATAGAAATAAATATAAATAAAGAGAAAAAGCAGAAAACAAACTGAAAAAGAGAAAAAGAAAGAGAGTAGAAACGAAAGAATAATAATAATATCTGGGGTTTAACGTCCCAAAACTACGATATGATTATGAGAGACGCCGTAGTGGAGGGCTCCGGAAATTTCGACCATCTGGTGTTCTTTAACGTGCACTGACATCGCACAGTACACGGACCTCTACCATTTCGCCTCCATCGAAATGCGACGCCGCGGCCGGGATCCAACCCGCGACCTTCGGGTCAGCAGCCGAGCACCCTAACCGCTATACCACCGAGAAACGAAAGAAAAAAACCGAAGAGAAACAAAGAAGGCTGCCCTGCTCCGCACTTGGTTCAGGTTCTGCACCACTAGGGTGAAGCTGCCTTAATTTTCCCATGTATTTATTTCTTGATAGCGACGATCGCCTGATGTAACAGACGGACGGCCGGACAGAGAGACGTTGAGTTGGCCCAGAAATGCTTAGGCATTTAAATGCTACGTAGGAGCGCGCACCAATGTGTGAGGCACTAACCTCATAAGCTCAGCGACTAGTCAAAAAGTCGACTAAGGCAACTCGCTAGACAAAACCCAAATGTCACGGTATAAAAACTTCTGAAATTTCGAAGGAGAAAGCATATTTAATAAAGTGCTAGAGATAATGTCAATGAAGTGGCATTTCCGCCTCAGAGAACTCTACGGGCATTGAAGTTTTGCCTGTGTATGAGTCATGACAACTGCGTCTGCTGAATATATTTTAGGTAACATTCACCGACCACTACAGCACTGTGAAGCTTATAGGGCGCGATTATCCAAGTTCCACGAAATCACTGAGAAAAAAAAAGGGGCCCAGAATAATGTCTTTTGCGCTATACAAAATAATCCAAGTGAAGCTTGTGGAAACGGCTCAATAGTACCTACGACGCTCTCCATGTTGTGCCGCGTTAAAGTAGATCGCGTCATTACCTACATTTACGTCCTCTCTGACATGTATTGGTACAACGAAATATCTATTGCGTCGTGCGAAGAACAACTTTAATGCGGAGCAGCGTAACAGACCACCCTGTCCTCATTTTGATGTCTCGCGTTGTCGCCATGCAGGTCCCACATTTGATACACATAAGCCGAGCGGGGCTGCACGTTTGCAACGCCAGCGCTTGCTTGCCCGTAAATGCCAGCATCGCCAACGAGCTAATTCGTCTGTACGTGCCAGCGAAGCGACAGCGAAACGTCTGCGTCCACAGTTGGACGTCAATCTACGGAAGAGAGGATAGGAGGCGAGAAGCCATCGCTGGGAGTTAGACGCACCCTGCTCCGAGTAGCTAAGAGTCGACAAACAGTAGAAAGGAAGCCATAGAATAGAACATAGATAATGGCCAAACAACTCAGATAATTGCAAGAAAACATCAGCAAATGATATAACAAATTAATTATCTCATGATCACACGCAGAGAACAGAAAAGAGGAGATAAACAGAGTCTGAACAAAAGGGAAACACAGGCAAATCAATAACCAGCAGTTCGTACAGCTTTCAGTTGGGGGGGGGGGGGGGGGGGGCTTTGGTGTTGTTTTATATTTCGCGCTTATCCACATTGCTATTTCCATTACAAAGTGACAAAGAGAAAGGCTATCCTTTGTCCCGGTTGTATGCTTATAATTATTATATTTAGAATGTAGAGTGCTTTACATTTTTAGTGGAGCTTCTTCTAAACATGCAGCGCCGGGCTTTCCTCTAGCGGTGAAGTCTGGAGAAAGGGCACGCCGGCCACGAAACGTCCATAAGTATGCGAAGGCGTCAAAAGGGAATTTCCGAAGATTTTTGGTTGGGACACGCCAGCACGCATCCTGCGCCTCAAGCAATCCTCATTCCTAAGCCCGGCAAGCCACCGAAATTCGAAAAGCTGTGGCCAATCTCCCTTACATCCTTTGTGGGGAAGGTGGCAGAGCATGTCATCCACAACAGAATCACAGGGTTTATCGAAGAAAACGAGCTGTTTCCTCACAACGTGGTGGGATTTAGGCCCGGTCTTTCAACTCAGGACGCCATGAGGCTCATAAAGGCTGAGATCCTCGACAGTAACGCCCGGAACACGAGCGCCATTCTCGGTCTCGACCTCGAGAAGGTTTTTGACTAGAGGTGTGCGAATATTTGACTGTCGAATTCGAATCGAATAATACCTAATCGAATAATTCGATTCGACTTTTGAATAGCTGGTATTCGAAGTTTCGAATAATTCGACAGGGCGATTATCTAAAACGCGGCAAAGGCCAATGTTGCAACTTGGTTAGGGTGGGTGGCTAAAACAAACGCTAACGTCGTTACAGTAGGTCTTTCGTTGAAACTTTCACCGATATCCTGGCTGAAAAGCGAGTGCATATTTATTTTAAAGGAGATTATGTCATTTCCGCCCATCAAAAAAGCATGGGAGAACTGTCAAGCCCTTCACAAATTCACTTCCGAAACGAAGGAATGGACTTCTCGCGTAGTTCGGTCGCGTACGCTGCAAGCGCCGTAAGACATGCCGTAAGACTTTGGCCCGCGGTACCCTCAGTGATAGGCTTCACATGCGAAAATTTGTTCACGCTGTGCAGTCTCCCGAGTGGTGCACGCTGTGCACCACTTGTTCCTAAGCTCCCATCGTTCCGCCCCGCAGTTAGAAAGCTGCTGTGAACAAGCGGCCGAAGACGTTTGGGCCAGGAGCACCTATGGCGATGAAGCACAACATTACCGCGCGAAAAAAAACTGAAAAAATAAACTAGCTACCATATTCCTATGTTAGCCTTTAGGATGCTAGGAGTGGTGCTGCTGACTGGACTTGCGACTTTTCTATCAACATGCTTGAGCGCGCACACTACTGAAAACAAAAACAACTGAGCAAGTGCGTAATAAAGCTGTCAGCATGCCGTAACATCTTTATTTTTCCTTTGTCTTGCCACAACTGGCGGCACACGTTTCGTGTGAATATACTATTCGCTATTCAATTCGAGTTTGATATTTCTGTCCACTATTCGGCACTATTCGATTCGGGATGCAATTTCACTATTCGCGCACCCCTACTTTTGATAACATACATCATTCGTTCATTCTCGACCTTTCATGCTTTCGTTCGATTTTTCCTCGACGGACGGAGCGCCCTGCTCAAGGTTGGCGAGATCGAAACGGACAAAATGGAACTCAGCAATAGGGGCACCTCGCAAGGCTCCGTGATTTCACCGATCTTGTTCAATATCGCCATCGTTGTTCTATAGGAGGGTTTGGGCAACATTCAAGGCATCGGACATACCGTTTACGCAGACGACATAACGATCTGGTGTTCTGAAGGCAGCGATGGGCACATTGAATCTGTCCTCCAGGAAGCCATCGACTACATAGAGCCCTTTCTGCAGGACACGGGCCTCAGGTGTTCACCCCGTAAATCGGAGCTGCTATTGCATAGACCCAGCAGGCTGGGACGCAAGCCAAGAGGCTCAAAACCCCCGGCCGAGATCAACATTAACCTCCACATGAAGAGTGGGGACACAATCTAGGTTCGCGTCGATCCGCATCCTCAGTGTGATCGTGGAGTCGTCGGGCACCAATACCCAAACAATACTCCGGCTCGCGAAAAAGACGGAGACCACCATCGGCCTTATCAGGAGGGTCGCCAACAGGCGCAGTGACTTGAAGAAGACAACCTGGTCAGGCTCATCCATGCGTTCTTGCTGTGCCACTTTACTTACGTCGCGGCCGTGCATGTCTGGCAGAGGGCTGAGCGGGATAAACTAAACGCCATGATCCGGAGAGGCATCAGTAGCGCTTTTGGTATCCCGAACAACACGCAAACGGAACAGCTCCTCGAACTGGGAATGCACAATACACTTGAGGAGATTGCGGAGGCACAGGAGAGGGCACAGATCATGAGACTATCGGTCACGTAGGCTGGCAGGCGACTTCTGACGGACATGAGTATCCCGCCGGCCATGGTGGACGACAATTAGCAGGGATCGTCAAGAAGACAACGTGAACAAATCTTCGTTTCCCCCATTCTGCGCAATATGCACCCACTGCGAAACATGGGAAGACGGGCCAGGGCTTCGGCTATCCTCCGCAGGACAGCAGAGATCCCTGGGGGGAGCTTCTTTGTCGACGCGGCTCGGTACGGGATCAGCAAAAAATACTGATTGACCTCGGTAGACCAAGCTGGTTGGGTCATCAACGCCGCATTGATCGAACGTTCCTCCTTGAGCGCTGCCGAGCAGGTGGCCATCGTCATCGCTCTCCTCGATGAGAAGCGTGCGAACACATTCATTGTCTCCCTGGCAGCCGTGCGTGCCTTCGCCGTCGGCAGAATCGCCAAGGAAGCACGCCGTATTCTCGGTGAAAAAAACATCTATCTCTAACCACATCTTAACGTGGTTCCCTGCTCACATGGGCCATTTTGAAAGAGGCCCCACCAACCTCAACGAGCTGGCCCACTCCACAGAGCGAGGTATGACGTTCTGCGCCCATGGAGGTTTTCCCCAGCCCTCGACGTTCAACACTAGAGATCAGCCCACCACATACAACGCAGCACTTTTACCTAAGCAGGAGGATCTACCCTGTCTTCACAGAAAGCTACACAGAGCCCCGGCAATGACGCTTAGACTCCTACATACGGATTCTTATCCAAATCTGGCCTTATTTTATGAAATTTACCCAGTACTTCCGCTAGCAGCTCGTGCCCCTCTTGCGGGGAAGTATCTAAGTTAGAGAATATGCTCTGGCAATGCCCCTCATTACTGGGCCGTGATCAAGCCAACCCAGCCATGTGGTGCTCCGCCATCAGAAGCGCAAACAAGGGGGATCAGCTTTGGGCCTTCCAGAGAGCCCACGATGTGATGGCCAGGCTTATCCTGCCCGTCCCAACGTGGGAGAAGCCCACTGCGGGCTAGTCGCGCCTATCAGGACTACAAATAAAGTTCCACCATCCATCAAAGTTTTTACGGCTGCATAAACAGCTTTTCTGTTAAAATTCAGGAGCCCTTCTCCTGACGGGGAAATGAGGCAAAACGAAGGGTGGCATGGGTGTGCCTGACCTTGCTTTACTTTAACATGCAAGCTTTACTTTTAACAGTATCGCTTTACTTTTAACAGCCGAGTTGTTCATGGTCGAGGCATTCATGACCGGGGACCGTCGTAGTTAGTAGCGAGGTTTACCAACAGAAAGTGGGCAAATCCCACTACGGATACGTGCCACTCCACCTACCACTCCCGCTACTCACAACACCCACAATTAACCACTATGCCGACTACTGCTCCCACCACTCCTTCTGCTTAAGTCACCCATTTCATGCCACGTCATTCCCACTTCATCAACTGACTTCATTCCACGCCATTCAACCCACAGCACGCCACCAGCTTCGCTGTTTCAGCATTGTCCGTCAAGCGGAGCTGGCTAAATCTTTTTTTTTTTCATCGCCAATGCAACGCACTGCTATGCTTTCGTTCACATTGGGTTCACATAGAAAATTTTCTATCAGCAGAAATTCGCAACAGAAGAGATCGTGAGGAGGTAGGGGATGTTGATCTCACGCGTAGGCAACCAAGAACCCCCACTGAGCTAAAAGCACGCTAAAGTACCTCTGTTTTCGGTTTGTTTTTTGCGCTGCCCATTTTCCACCCCCCCCCCTGGTTCGAAAAATCACGCGCCCTCAACTCCTGGTAGCAGCTTGTTGTTGGCGTTGCCGTTTTGCCGCTGCCTTCCGAATTCTCGCCGCCGGCGTAGCTTGTCAGCGTAGATGTTGAGCCACTGCATGCCACGCCCTCGCCTCCGGAGTAGCAGCTTGTCGTCGGCGTTGCCGCTTTGCCTTTCGCGGGCGAGAGCGCTTTCACAATCGTTTTCATCCATGGCAGAAAAAGAATGTGTGGTCTGAAACGCGCTTATTCTTCATCGCCATCAGCGTCATCATCATTGCCATGGCGTATAGTGAATACCTTGCATGTGCTGTGCCGTGATGGCAGAAACAGAGTAGAGTAGAGTAGAGTAGAGTACATCCTTTGGACCGTGGCACACACCCTCGCTGGGGTATTGGCCAAGAACCGGGTAGTTTAAAAGGAAATTCTTAAATATTAGGTTAGATGTCAGCTATTTAAAGATGAAAAAGAGTATTAACTAATAAAAAATTGCAAATATAAATAATAGATTAATTAAAAATACTGAAATAAACGTTGAGGCGAGCAGTTTGATGAAAAAAAAAGGAGTTTAGAAAATAAAGAAGGCGGATAAATTTCCTCTAAGATATAAATCTCTTTGAACCTTTAATAAACTTCTCCAATGCTACGGCAACCTTCCCGTCAATATAGCCAAGAGACAAAGCCTCGAAAGAAAGAACATTTGGTACATTTAAATCTATTCTAAGGAATCGGAAGACAGCACCTAAAGTACTTTTCAACAATGTAGAGTAACTATTACAGGAGATGAGATAATGTGCTGTTGCCTCGTGTACTCCGAAAAAAGAACATTTAGGGAATGTGTGGTCTGAAACGCGCTTATTCTTCATCGTCATCAGCCACAACACAAAATGCACATAATGCCTTAGTGATGTGTAGCGGGTACCTCGCTTATCAGCAGAATGACGAATGGCGTAGTGGCATAGTGGGCGATACTCTACTTCATGAAAGTTACGGTGGGCGTACTCGTATAGTGCGTACCCTGCATGTGCTCTGCCGCGCAACGGATAATGGACAACGCACAACGGATAAGCTTAGACCCTAAGGTGCTTCGCCCCTAAAAATAGGCAACCTAGTTTTAATTGAGGCAACAGTGAAATACTTCCCAATGCAGCACCTGGTGTGTATCCTCACGGTATTGTATTTGCACGCGATATTATTTATATGCCAAGAAAATTGTTGCTACTGTTGGTGCCGAGAAAACCTCCAAACTTTTATATGACGATGGGTCATTCAACAAAAAAACAGGTACAACGAAACTGGCCAAGATTATCGCATGTTTTATTTTCGCACGTATAAACGAAAGAAAATTCGGCCAATTAATTGATTTCGTTGCAACTTTTTGCATACGGCCAGCGACTGTCGCGTCCAGGGCACTGGTATTCATACTCTTCATCGCACCTTGTATAATACCCGTAGTAACGAGTCTCCTTCCACGTGTGTAGCTCGCATTTTACGATACCTATAAAATGAAATTGCAGTAAGCGTAGGCAACATCAAAATTTGAGCATGTACAAAACAGCATATTAAGCGGCACTGCCCTGCGTCGCTTTCTCAACACTACATTCACGTTTCAAATAAAGGTGTAATGTAGACCTGCTTACTTGTCGCAGTCAATCGTCATTGAATCTACCATACGACCATTGTTTTGTGTGTGTTACACTGCGAAGGAATGCGTTTTATCGCGTTTTCTAGCTGTCTACATACTTTCTTGCCTTTCAGATTTACTGCGATTATTCCCTTTTGATGGTCGGCAAGGAACGCGGAGCTCGCTCACAGTCACTGATGAAAAAGTTGGCAGCGTCACTTTCAATTGAGTATAACGGGTGGCGTGATCGCTCCACGTTCCTGTCGCCTTCCTAATCGATAGCCCAGCTGCATTCTTTGGTCGACACCTCAACCGTGCCGTAAGGAAAGCCAAATTGCAGACGCGTAGAGGTTCTATATTCATGAATGCGGCACGACGGAACACGGAAAGCGCGCGCGTGGGCCCTGTGTGCCATCTCGCGGGACCTTTGTCAAGCCACTGAAAAACCTCCGAGATATGCTAACCAGCGACGCTAAATGGACAATATAAATACCTCGCCGTTAGTGTGCTAGAGGATGTATGCATGGTGGCCAAGCAGTTAAACGCATCCGGCCATGGAGCGAGGGGTCGCCGGTTCGAATCCACAGTCCCACTCAAACCGAAAGTTTTTATTATTTCTTTACTTGCACCTGCCTCATTTTCCCTGACAACCAATGACGCCGCAGCCGGCACTGCGGACACCTACACCTGTATTTCCGCGAAACAAGCTCTTTAACGCTATCACGTTAATATGTTTTATTGAGATAGCAATTATATGAACACGCTCGGCTGGTTTTCGCCACCAGCGTCGGCGTCGCTATCGCCGTAATGTCCTTTATATGTATATGTATCTATATATTTATAAAAGCCACAAAGAAAAGAAATTCAGAAAAATGTTTCCGACGGGCGGCATCGAACCAGAGACCTCTCGCTCATCAGCGCGCGGCGCTAACCACTGAGCCACGAAAGCGCACGTCCTTCAACGTTCAAACGGCGAGCTATTTATATACAGCGAGTTTTCAGCGTGGTTTTGGTATTACCAGCGAGATGGCGCAAAGGCCGCGCTCGGCGGGGCTTAGCTGGGCGCCCCGGTTGTCGCGACGCACGCTCTCAGGCACTCCTAGCTCTCCGGCGCGCACTTTGCCCGGAGGGGAGGGGGGAGGTAGATGATCGTGCGCGCGCGCTCATCTCGCGGCGGTGGTGGAGAATTGGCCTTAGGCTTTCGCCGGAACGATTGCGTTGTAGTTACCGGGCGCGAAGGACACATCGCTCGCTGCAGTCTCCCCGTTTGCGAAAAGAGCACGCTTTTCAAACACAGCAAAGTAACAACTGTGGCACTTGTTAGTTCGCACTCGTCTGTACCTGTGAATATGTTGCGTGCGTCATTTTTGTTTGAGGAGCGTATTAAGTGTCGAGCTGTGAATGTTGTTAGTACGCTCTCGTCCTGTGCGTGTTGTTTTCGTGCGTCATGTGTGCGTGAGCAGCGCGCTGCAAATTTCGACCTGCTTACCATTCGTCGCTTGACATTCCAGTTCGTTGCTATCGCATTCATTGCTTCGCTTTGTGGCGAAACTGTGACTTTTTTTTCCTAAGGACTCATTTGGACTTACACTCACCAAAACTTTCCTCGAGCGAACTCACTCAGACTCACTAAAGTTATTTGAACCGGACGCACTCAGGCTCATTTTAGCCATAATATTGCTCACTCAAGTGCACCGACAGCCAGACTAATGGCTCTACTTGAGTCTGAGTGAGTGAACTCTTGAGTCCCTTAGCTTATAACTGGCTTTTTTCGGTCATGTTGTGCATTCTTTTTAACAGCAATATGCCGCATATTCGGTGCTCTCATTGGCACCTTTTCATCTCGTACCTTCAAATACGAGTGATGACTGTTTGCAATCCAGGAAGGGCATTTTCATTGCAAGAGAACATTTACCAGATATTTTTATCATGAATTTACGGTGAAAATTTTTCAAGAGGGGGGACTAGGGAAAAGGAACCTCGCCCCCCCTCCCCCCCACCCGCATCTCATGCCTCTAGTCAATGAACACTGAGCTGGCGTATGCACGCTAGCGCGTTGAAGTACGTGTGGGTAGGCGTGAGTATTCGTGTGAGGCGACAATAGGTTGGCAGTAAAGCTGAATCTGCGCAGAGTCAGCTTTAGGTCAGCAAAATAAGCAGATGTCACTCACTTACTCGCACAAGTAATATATTTCGAGCTTCGGGCACACCGGGACTGACACTCACCAAAACTTCTTTCAACCTGGCTCACTCGACCTTATACTGGCTAAACGTTTTCTCAACTCAGCACGTGCTTAGCATCCTGGAACGCCAGCGGCCGAAAGCGGCGCCCCCACGGGTCTGACGCGAGTAGGTTGCTGCTCCGGGACGTCCGAGCACGATAGTGTTTCGCTTTAATTCCCCTCTACGCCTTCCCCCCCCCTTTATGCCGGATCGTCAATAAAGTTGTTTCACTCACTCAACTGGACTCACTGAGACTCACGGCTGGATCTGAGTCAGATCGAGTCTGAAGGAAAGAAGCAGGAATGTTTAGGGCTCGTTTTACCTTGTTAGACTCAATATTAATGAGAACTAACAGACAATATTGCCAAAGAAAGTATAGGGGATGTTAGTAGTAAATGTGATGTAAATGTGAAGAAAGAAAAGTGGACAAAAAAATTGGAGGACACTTTGTATATTCCAAAGTGTGTACCGCGAAAGCGTGTGGCCATTCGACTGAATATACCATGTCTTTTTTTAGGAGCTTGCTCGGCAAGCTTCTTAAGCTCGCGCCTTGTCCTGCGGCGGCGGCGGCAGGTGATGGCGGCGGCGTGTACACGCCGCTAAAAGCGCCGGCTTTCCGGTGATTTCAAGAATGCTCGCTAGATGGCGGCGCCGCTCAAGGCGACGCACACCACTCTCGGCAAGTGCGCTTCGTTTCTCTTCGCCGGGAGCTCACGCAGAGAACACTCTTCGTTACCGCTCGGCCGCATGAACACGTATATCTAATTTATATAGTTCATGCATCATAAAGCAATCATCTTTAAAGGGAAATGAGTGCCCGAGCTCATCGAGGGACGCCCTTCTTGTACTTTGCAAAACAACATCCCTTGTGTATACATAATGTATTTAGTCCATCAAAATGTATATAGTGCATCGAAATGTCAATTAAAAGCCGGCAGATCCCACGCACTGTGGGAATCGATGTAATGCAAAGCAGCCAGGAAGGAGCAAATCATGCTTTACCTAATTTGCATGTCATGTTTTACATGTTACGACCGGTCATTTGTGTTCGTCATACAGTCACGTCACGATATGCCAATTTCGGTGTATGTCAAGTTAGCGAACTGAACGCAAGCGCACTATGAGCGTGGCATGTAAATGGCATTGTAGATGACATGCATGCCAAGATTTTCATGTTACCATCTGCCACTTATGTTCGTTATATAGTCATGCCACACAATACCAAATTTGGTGTATATCAAGCTAACGAAACGGCCGCGAGCACGCCATGAGCGTGGCATGCAAGTCATGTCGCACATGACAAGTCATGATTTCCATATTACCACTTGTCATTTATGTTCGTCATATATTCATGTCACTCAATACCAAATTTGGTGTATATCAAGCTAACGAAACGGCCGCGAGCGCGCTATGAGCGTGGAATGCAAGTCATGTCACTCATGACATGTCATGATTTCCATATTACCACTAGTCATTTATGTTCGTCATACAGTCATGTCACTTAATACCAAATTTGGTGTATATCAAGCTAACGAAACGGCCGCGAGAGCGCTATGAGCGTGGAATGCATGTCATGTCGCTCATGAAGTCATGATTTTAATATTACCACTTGTCATTTATGTTCGTCTTACAGTCATGTCACTCAATCCCAAATTTGCTGCATATCAGGCTAACGAAACGGCCGCGAGCGCGCCATGAGCGTGGCATGTAAATCATACTTTTCATGACAACTTAGTCATGATTTTCATGATATGACCAGCCATTTATGTTCGTCATACAGTCATGTTATGCCATACCAAATTTGGTAAAAATCCCATTAACGATACGGCCAGGAGAGCACAAAATCGTAGGCGGCTAGATAGATAGATAGATAGATAGATAGATAGATAGATAGATAGATAGATAGATAGATAGATAGATAGATAGATAGATAGATAGATAGATAGATAGATAGATAGATAGATAGATAGATAGATAGATATGCTCAAAGTCGCCTAAATTCGCTAAGAAATGCTTCGCATTTAATAAACATTGTGTATGTAATGGATATATAACAACGTTGTCACGTCTATATATGATGGTAGGAGATGTGTACGGAGGATTCGCGGGTTACCCGATCATCTCCGAGCAAGCTCCTCTAACATCATTCACTTTGTCTATATGGCGGTGAATTTTTTCATCTACACTCTCAGTGGGATAATACACAAACCGAATGTGTGCGTGTTTTCTTGTTTAATTATTTACCGCGAATCGCACCGAGACGCGAGACTTATCTTCATCCGTTCGCATGCGTTTGTATTTTCTTGCGCATTGAGCATCGCGCAAACGCCATCCGTGTTCCAGCGCTTAAATTGACGGACCCTTTGTAAATTCCAAAGTGTGTTCAGCGAACGCCTGTGTCCATTGAGAGGGTGTCCGTCAGAATGATTCCAAACTCTGGGCACAGCGATGCTACGCAAGCAAAGCGCGAGCGCTATAGAGTCCGATGCGACCGGCGTCCGTTTGCGCACCCCGGCGGCCACCTGGCTCCGTGCCAGTGCTCGGACGGACGGACGGCACGGACGGAGGGGCGTACGGAGGGACGGACGGACGGACGGACGACGGACGGACGTGAGCATGAGACATTAGAGGCTTTCGCCTTAAACAATAGCTTCTCTTGGGCAGGGACCGAACTTGCGATCTTCGCAGATTCGGTTGCCGCCACTTCTTAGGGTGCCGCCACTTCTTAGGTACCTTGGAAATAAAGTTGTTCATTATCTCTCGCTTCCAATACGCCATTTATTTTTTATCACTAGGACCACTGTTGGCCTAATAACAACCTCACTGGCACAAAGTAACCAGTCTCATTTCAATTGTAGTTCATTCTTTTCCAGATAGAATGTAGCTAGAGCGACACCAATGTAATGCAACAACTGACCGCGTATATTACTAACACACCAAGCATCATATGACGTCTTTTCCGAATATAGGTCTCCCTATCAAAACGTCCGTGAGGCCCACCGAGGCCCTGGTTCCTGTTTACTTGAACTCTATGCAAAACCCTTTCTACAGTTTCGCACAGAGCTCTGTCACGGAACACCGAAATCATACGTCTGTGTTCTGTCATTAGTCCAATACGTACCAGAGTAGTCCGTGAATGTGAGAACAGCACAGTGTTCGGCAGGATAATAGAAATGAAAATTGTATTTTCTATTCACAGTTCTATCTGAAAGACAACATTGATAATACAACTTAATTTCTTCGTGAAATGCATATAGACATTAAAAGTACTAATACCAAGAAATAGGAAGGTGTTGAGACCACTACAGAAGTACGCCCGAGTGGCTTCTGACATTAATCAGCCTTTCACAATGCGGCGTGCACATATCCCCATGTTAAGTTCGTCGTAATGTGTTGCACCATTAGCAAAACAACGACACACCACTAACGAGACTGCACAGTAATAGGAGTACAATAATATCCATCCACTTGCTTGGTGCCTGCCAGTGGGAAAACGTCGACATTACATATAAGTAAATCGATGGGGCGCAGTAGAGAGTTAATAAAGTCGACCCGAGGAACGCAAATATGTGCGATCGCTTTTGTTCACCACAGGTCTAGGCCCTGTTTGAAATGCTCTGACTCTTCGTGTGATGTGACGTATTGTAATGTGCCTTCCTCCTTTTTCGTTCTATCTTTATCTCCTTCTATTTCCCTTTCGCAATTGTTTTCATTCATGAAACGATCTTTACTTGCGTAAAAGCGCTAGAGGTTGTCTTCGCAAGAGAATTTTGGTATCGGGTTTTTTAGGTATGCTTCCCCAATATTAACAGAAGAAATTGCTTTACAATTCGCATAAAACCACCTAGGATAGTTTCAGCACACCAGCACATGAAATGAGAAGATAATGAACACACAAAACAAAATGCACAAAAATACCGCCAACTGTTTTATTTTTGCAGCTCTCAAAAAGAGCAGGTAGTACCTGGGATACCCTAATGTTAAATATAAATGGCGAAGTTCATGAATAGAATGGTAGTTGGCAAAACAAAGACTCTAAGGAACAGATCGTTTGCACTTTAATGCGAAACGGGCTGTATTGCTTTTTTGAGTCATCAAGCTAGTTGCCTCAAAACTATACATGCCAATGTGAATGCTTGCAATAGAAATATACACGTATCTCCTCAAACGAAACATCCTCACTAAAGGTTATTACGTCATCCGAAGCTCCGCAGCTGCATCTGTCCACTCTTCAGCATATCGGACACCTGGCAGGCTCTGCCTTGTTAGTCATTGGCCTCGAGGGCCACCACTGGAAACGCCGGCGCCACCGTCGGCGTGACGTGCTTGGCAGGATCACGTGGTCTCGGCGGCCGCGTCGGCTGCTTGTGGAGCGCTGCCGCGTGCTTTGTAAATGAGTTTCAAGCTGCACCTGCGCTGCGGTCGGTACGAATACGGCGGTTTTCACGCATTTTGAGCCCAACTGCACCCATTGTAACAGGAGTGGCTGCCTCCGAAAGCGACGAACATGCTGCTCTTACTGCTCGGTGCCGTAGTGCCGGACGTTCGCAACAAAGTCCGGTATAAGCCTGCACCGGTGCCCGTGGGACAAGAAACTGCGTGAAGAGTGGGTTGTGGTGCTAAGAACCGGCAAGCAGCGATCGGCTACGAGTCAGGTGTACAACAAGCACTTCCGCGACGACGATTTTCGCTACTGCGTCGGGGCTGTGATGTCGAGTAGCAGAAAGTGCGCACTGGGACGATCGTCCGCGCGCGCTTCCCGCCGGCCAATGGTGCTTATCTATCGCAGGATGCAAAAGGCAGCGCCTTCTGCATCCTGCGATACTATCTCAGAACGTTCGTGTGTGACCTCTTGATCGTCGGCCCCGTGCTCAGCGTCTACAATATGGGCTGCAGATACTTGAGTGATTGTTTAGATACGCTGGATTTAAAAACTCCCAAGGTTCCTTGTGCATTCCCCTAAGGTGACCGGAAGGCGAAAGCCACCTTCTTCTCCTTCTTGTCAGTCAGTGTATTGATTTTCCCCGCCCCGCTCCAAAAAACTTTCTGCACCTAACGCGGTTTTGCACTGCCTCCGTGATCGGCCCACCAATCATGGAGGCTGTGATAAGCGACCATGTCGTGCGAACACACCAACATGCGACATTACATTATGTGGCGTCATGGCGACTTCATGACGTCTTCACAAATTTGAGCAATCTGCGACGTCATGATGACGACATATGGTGACGTGATCACGTGATGGTGATTTTTTGCACTACTCGTGCCGAGGCCGACGAGGCGGGATGCCGACGGTCAATCTTCCCTTTCGATGAGGCATCGAAGGCTTTCGCCTTCATAAGCTGTACACGACGTTTGCTGATGGATGTACATAGCGAGCGAGTCAAATGCTGCGGCTGATGTGTGCTGCATTTATGTTGGCAATAACATTCTTTCAGTCAGTCGTGCATTCTCATGCCGCAAACGCTACGTGCTGCCCACATTTACTTGCGCCACTCTCAAACTCAAGTTGGGCCTGTCCAACCCCATGCATTGTTTTGGAGCCTTATTTATTTATGTGGAAAAGATGTCGCCCTGTTGGCGTTAGACTCGACATACTTCCCCAATTGCTCGGCAACTCGCCAAATAATGCTGGGCATTAAAATTTTGCATTTTAGTCGTTACGTGTTGTTGTTACTCTGCTTTGCTGCTGCAGGTTGCTGCAATGACTTCTTTTTCTTTCACCGCTATTTCAAGTTCAGGTCGGTCCTTCTCTACATCGACGTTTGGAAAGCAAGTACGGCGACCGTTACTGAATTTTCATTCGTTTACTTGGCGTTGTATGCTACTACATGGCCTCGTAGACGACTTCTCCTTCCATCACCAATCTCGAAGTGGCGAAGCTTTGCTCTATGAATTTGTTGATGGCAGAGAGCGGCAAGTTCAGTGGAATGCAAAGGGAACGGTGATTAAGCAACATATTAAAAAAGGCATCGCATTTTCTCACGCTTTCTGTGACCACCAAACGAAATGAACACACTGAAATAACAGGAGCAGCGGCAACTGCTCGCTCAGAAGACGATGTATACGCAGTGCGAGGCAACATGTCAAATGACATTGAAACAGACATTAATTTTGACTGAAAGAAAACGAAAAAAAAAAAAAAAAAACGTTGAATCGTCGGGACGGGACATCACAAGTTGCCATAGGCGCGCCGTAGTCGTAGTTGTAACAAAATTATTTTGGAACTGCTCTGATAGCGTCCGCGCAACAATAGTTTTTGTGTACTCACAAATTCTCATATTTTGCGACCTAAAGATCACGGCACGGCGCCAAAACACGCTCGTAGCGAAAGCGAAACCATCAGTACGAACATATACATGCAGACGCTCATACATGCAAAAGCTCCGTCGGTCGCCGCGAACCAGTACGATCACCACTGGCTTGAGGCTTCTATGTGTTATGCTCCATTTAGGTATACAGGCGTCTACTTTAACAAAATATTTCATATAGTTGGCACTCAGCGACTGACTACATTTTACGTAAGAAGCCGGTTCAGGGGTCCCCGTTGCGGTGACCGCGTGAAGCGGGCGCTCCCTTTTCTGCGAAAAGACAGTGACTGTGAACTATGTTGTGCTTTCTTTTCGTCGAAAATTATTATTTTAACAGTAAAGAACATATTTCGTTTCGAAAGTACGCACAGAAATGTCCTGGAGCGCTTCCGCGAGGTGTTTTGTAGAGCGCCGACAGCAAATCTTATGGGGAGCGTGCGGCGGTATCCTGCCTAGCACGCAATCGAGGCGCGCCCGATAGAGGACGACTCCGTAACTCCTCGAGGCCAATACAAAAAAAAATTACACCATCTCCCGCTAAAGGGAACCATGTGTAGATGTGAAGCAGCGGGCGCTAACGCTTAAGGCCTGACCATACGTACCCGTTGCAGCGCGTCAGCACGTGGCTTGTGACGCGGCGCCGCGCCCTCTCCCTATGGAGAGAGAGGGCACGTGGCTACGCGAAGCTACGCGCCCTGTCTCTCCATAGGGAGAGGGCGCAGCGCCGCGTCAGAAAGACGCGCGCTGACACGCTGCAACGGGTATGTGTGGTCAGGCCTTTACACTGGCGGTGGCGTTGACGCTGGCGCTCATCGCAGCGTTGCGCAGGAGAGAAAACTGGGGAGGCGCAAAGCAGGCAGTGATGGAGCAGTGTTTCCTACTGGAACATGCCAATCGCTGCTAATGGGCAATGAGAGACAGAAGACTCCGACGCGCACGCTGCGAATTTTTATTGTTCAACAACGCACAGGAGAAATCTCCCACCGGCACCACCTTGGAGGTCAAGATCCATTGCCATATATACGGGGTGGCCAGTGAACGGTTGTGCAGCGCGAGCAGTCGGTTTTTTTCAACCAAGAAACTCGCTAGCAGACGCTGCCTGCGTCGGTGTCGCGAGGCGAGAGAGGGGGGGAGCTTAGGAGAGGAGAGAGAGGGGGTGACACGCATGCGCAGTGGGAGTGTGAACGCCGTGGGCAGGGATGGGTAGAGGATAGAGGGGGGAGCGTCGGAGAGGAGAGAGAGGGGGGACGCGCATGCGCAGTGGGAGTGTAGACGCCGCGGGCAGGGATCCCTAGAGGAGAGAGGGGGGAGTGTAAGAGGGAAGAGAGGAGGGGAGGCGCATGCGCAGTGAGGGGTGTGGTTGCCGCGGGGAGGGGATGCCTAGAGGAGAGAGAGGGGGAGAGGAGGTTTTTTTATTTTTATTTTTTTTTTAAGGGTTTGCGCATGCGCAGTAAGGGTGGGCACGCGGCACACCACCACCACCGGATTAAGCTTCGCCATAAGATGCTTCAAATCTAAAATGTTACTGAAGACGAATTTAAACCAAGCACAGAAAATAAAGACGAGCTCATTGAAATGTGGGAAGCCAAGCTGGCTCCTATGGACTTGGAAGACCACGGACAACTCATTAACTGTGCCAATTGTTACATTGGAGCCGGACGGTTACTGAACGAAGGAGCCCTGCCCCCTCAAGATAATACCGGACATCGTTCGGGACTCCGTTTCGAAAGATAAACGACCATTCCTCTGCTTCTCCCTTGAAAAAAAAAAAAAAAGAAATTGCAAAAACGAGCTGCCTGGGAACACAAACGCTTCCGGCATGGCAATGCAGTATTATGCATTCGCTAGTCCTGAATAACCCGCTTCAGAAAGACAGCTGCATATAGTGTTTAGTGTACTCGCCGACTTCGACAGCTGTAGCTAATTGGCATAATAACGAGGATCGCGGTGGTGATATGGAGCCGTAGATTTGGGTCGCAAATACGGGTATCCGAGCTAGCTATGTACTTGAATATGCAAAGCGAGTCGATATAATTATTGGAACTCCGCATTTATTACCATGCGTTCTACAATTCGACTCTCAGGAGTTGTGACAGCTTCAAAATGCGTTATAAAAAGATATGTTTTGTGCATTTACTGGCTTAAACTTGTTAATGGCGAAACCAAACTTTGAATCCATGCAGACAGTAAAATAGTGAATTCGTAAATTTATGAGTTTCCATATCTGATATATGTGCTGCATGTTTCACTAAGGAATTCTTAAGTAAGTGAGCTAAATCCTTATCGGAAAATCTCGTATAGCACGTACGTCACATATCCAATAATCTCGTATGATCATACGAGAACACATATCATCCATATGTGATTCATTTGAGAATTTTCCATAAAGGTGTGACAAGCGTAATTTTTGAAATTTGTTTACGGGAGCATTTTTCGTCTTCTGCTGGTTTCTTATCTACGTCGAGCAATCCTATAAATCTAGTAAACAGGGGATCTAAGTTAGTATTCTATACAAGACTATAACAAATTATAAATACAAACACTCTTCTTGGTATTTTTCAGATAGTGGACATTGCATGATTTCGTGGTTGTTTTCACTACCGTTCGATTGCTTCCGCGGTGGTAGCGTAGTGATTACGGTGCTCGGCTTCTGAGACGATGGTCACGGGTTCGATCCTGGCTGCTGCGGTCACATTTCGATGGAGGCGAAATGCGCTATAGGTCTTCTACATTGCGGTGTCAGTGAACGTTAAAGAACCCCGGATGGTCGAAATTTCCGGAGCCCTCCACTACGGCGTTCCTCATAAATATATAGTGGTTTAGGAAAGTAAAACATCTGACATACTTGTTACCACTCAAGTGCGAACTAGTCGATCAGAATTTTTTGGCTTTTTTTTTTCATGGGAATAGGCAACACATTAAGAGCGACAGTTGTAGCCATTTACTAGAATAAGTCAGGAAAAACACAACCAGTAGGTTTTTACTGTTTGTAATGGTGCTACCTGAGGTCATTATCTATACTTTGTGTCATACATCAGCTGCAACGCTGTGGAAGCTAGAGAGACTTCGTGCAGTAGATACGTTAGCATCAAGATTACTTCAATTATTTCACCTCCCATAATATGACTTTTTGCGTTTTCATACTGAATAATAAGTGACCATGCATTGAGCCCTTTAAGTAAAGAGACCCCATTACGTATGTGGTTGTCAGTAGGTGGTTGTTGTTTTGGTTTCGTATCATGGCCTCCAAGATTAGTTCCGCTAGTGCGCAGGTGAAGCAAATCGCACAAGCCACGTTTTCAACGAAGAAATACAAGCACAAGACCCACGCATTTATAAATTTTGCCGACCGTAGTCCTCGCATATTTTCCATAGCGTTACAACTGATGTGTGAAACGGATTATACATACAAGTAATCAATCCTGCTGTTCGAAAACTAGTGTTCACAGGAAAGTTGCATATTATGCAGTCTTACTGTCTTTTTTAAACGCCGATAATATGGGCGCCACGTCTGTGACATCGTATGTGGAAATCGATGCCTCGACGCCATATCTGAAAAAAATACATTGCAATGTTCAAATACACACCAACGTACTAAAAAAATCTACATATATTTAAAAAAAATCATATGTTTTTATTAAGAACTGCTACTGCTTACTCAAGACTCATGCTACGCTCCAATGGATTCACGGCCCCTCCTATGCTGCTACATTCTTTTATGCTGTCCATAGAACTCTATGCGACTTCCTCGAACACTCCACCTCCGGCTTGAGACTTCTCATTGATCTAAGAGTGCCAGTATGCGACGTCATGCGGCGAAAACTTTTGTGGAGCTGTCCTTCACAAGCGAATTATATATAATGCATTGCGTTCATCTGTGTACATATGTAAATAGTCTGCCCCTTCTATCTTCACCCTCTAACCTTTTTCTTTAATATCAAGCTACAGTTGCAGTGCCCCCATCGATTTTCCTCTTCCTGCCCCACTTTTGTATATATTTGTTCAAATAAACTACGATTTGCTTACTGCTATGCAGGTGAGGTGTCCGTATACAGGCGCGCACACACGCACACACACATACGCACGTACGCGTGCGTACGCACATCAGCTTATACACACGCACATAGTGCACTACAAAAAAAGCATCAAAAGAGGTTCGCAGGGCCCTGACTCTATCAGGGTATCCCTTTGACCCCTTTTGTAAGGTTGAAGCAGAAAAAAAAGAGTTCACATTTCTGCAAGAGTTACTTGAATCTAGTGAAGAGCATTTCGATTGGCTTCCGTGGTGAGAAGGCCGCCGTATACGTCATCTCAAGTCGTTGGCGTTCAGCGCCGTTCGTATTCGCTGTGTGCCCTAGTGCCGCGGATCACCGTCGGCACGAAGGTGGTAGGAGGCGGCGGTGCCTCCACTTACAGTCTCCCCTGTCTCTTGGTGTGCGTAGTGCGTCCTGAATATTAAATTCGAAGCATTTCTTGGCGAACTGCAGGTACTTTCAGCGTTTCTATCTATCTATCTATCTATCTATCTATCTATCTATCTATCTATCTATCTATCTATCTATCTATCTATCTATCTATCTATCTATCTATGCGCTTAAGTCTGGGTGTTCTCGTGATCGCCTCCTTAACTATCATCATCATCATCATCAGCCTGACTACGCCGACTGCAGGGCAAAGGCCTCTCCCATGTTCCGCCAATCAACCCGGTCCTGTGCTTTCTGCTGCCACTTTATAGCTGCAAACTTCTTAATCTCATCTGCCCACCTAATTTTCTGTCTCCCCCCTCACGCGTTTGCCTTCTCTTGGAATCCAGTCAGTTACCCTTAATGACCAGCGGTTATCCAGCCGACGTGCTACGTGCGCGGCCCATGTCCATTTCTTCCGGGGGAGCGCTGCACCTCCTTGATTCCAAGTGGGGGCCGGGTGGGCTGATGTTCTCGAGTGTCACTTTGTGCTTGTATGCCATGGCAATAAAAAAAAAAATCACGCCATATCCACGAAGTGAATGATGATGAGTGGGCGAAGCTCCTGAGGTAATCTGGTAAACCGTCAATCCCCGTAAATTTTGCCCCCTTGATCATCATACAAAGACCTAGCACACAAACGCGGGGGTCCTCATATATGACGTTAAGCTCAGAAGAACGTTTGTTGTCGGCGTTGCCGTTTTGCCTTTCGAGGGCGAGAGCGCGTTCACGATCGTTTTCATCCATGGCAGAAGGAGAATGTGTGGTCTGGAACGCGCTTATACTTCATGGTCAACAACGTCATCGTCATCGTTATCACGTGTAGTGGGTACATTCCACTATACTGGAACGCGCTTATTTTTCATGGTCATCAGGCGTCATCGTCATCTTTATCACGTGGAGTGAATACATCCCACAATACGTGGCTGCGTACTACTACTACTACATACTACAGAGGAGGGACAGACCCACACCCTAAGGAGCTTCGCCCCTGAAAATTCTGGGGGGGGGGGGGGTGAGGGTGCACGGGCTCGCTGTACCACCCCTGGCTACGCTACTGATTCGACCGTACGACATGTCCGGTCTCAAAGCAAAAGGCGTCCGCGCGCGCTGGGTGTCGTTCGGGCACTCGCAAGCGCATGCGTGTATCCCAGTCTTTAAAGATTGGTTACGTTACGAAAATATGGGGTCAATAACCGCTCGCGGAGTGCCCCTGACAGCCGAAAGATGCACTTAGGTGTTGGAACATGCCGCTGCAAAGCCAGGTTTATTTAGGAGCAAATTTTGAAGAGACATCTCAGAAAAGCAGTGCTTTCGGTCGCGCATAGCCTGTGCCTCTGGCAAAACGAGCTTCCCGTCTTCTTTGACGTGAAACTTTCTTTTCTTTGAGAAGTTACATAACGCGAAACGCTCGTGCCATATGCGTATAAGGTTACGGTGTCTTGCACCAAGTGTTGTTTAAAATAAAAACAATCAGTCTCCGTGTGTTGGTTGTTTACAGGATCCCGGGTCGCTTCTCCCGCCTCTTCACTTTAGTTGACAGCCACGCTCGGAGACACGATGGTGCCGCAATGGTCTGTCGCCTCCCCACTCGTGATGGGAAAATCATCATGTCTGTTCGCCCTGTTAAAGAGGCACCCGCTCCTACACCTCTATTGGTTGGGCTGGAGGACAGAGGAAAAAAAGTGAGTGGCACCCACTCAAGGGAGCCTAAACCGATTTCATCTTTTTGCTTCTTGTTTAAGAAATGCTCACATCATCTTGTGCGGCAAGTTTGTTACCACGTGACATGTTACCAAATGAATTGTTTGCAAGTTGTGTTTTGCTGGATCACCTAGCATAGATTGTCCCTTTTCATGTCAGTTTGCATTTGTTATATTGTTGTGGGCCTTTATTATGCCATGTTTATTCCTTATAATAATAAGAAATAAACATGGAAACATCAGCCCGATTTCTGCAGTTGATTTCGTAGCATATGACATCAAACACATGAGAGTCATACATTTCAGTTGGCTATACTTATCGAAACATGTAAACGAGTAATATATCAACAGCTTAATTAGTATCCACAGAAAATGTTTTCGCACTTCCTATATTACTCTGCTGGAATGTGTAGTTTTGACAAATTTATTAAAATAACGCTAAAGTTCAACCATTGTTTTTTGTTGTTGTTGTTGTTGCTATCAGTGGGAAGAACGGCAAGTATTGTTGGACTTCCTTAAAATGAATACTTCACTATTTCGAACAAAATGCGTGCCACACTACAGCATGAGTCTATTGAGTAACTTAATATAGTTCCACAGTAGCTTGACGCTTTGGTGTGTGTCATCTGACACTCTTAGGAGTGCTATCGGCGACAGTATTCTGACTCCCTCACGAGTTGTAATGCCATATTTCTAATAAATGTCCTTTCACTCTTCCTACGATGGTCAAGGTACTCTCCAAGAGTGCGCCGACTCTGGCCCACCAAAAGAGTTAACGTGCCTCTTTAAAAAGAGCCGTAGACGTAGCAAGTCACTACCCTCTGAAAAGGTTCCCACTTACTCTTTCTTTTTCTTAAGAGTGTAGAAAAAGAAACGATTGTAGGTCCGGCCAAATGTACGCGGTGAAGTCCATGGGCGTAGGAAGCGTTTTATTGATGTTTCAGCCGGGATCAGGCCTTCATCGGAATACATGGCAAGAGTTTAGTACTTGTGCGTATGAATAGGACAAAGAGTTTTAAAAAAGGATACATGTCTGCATGAAATGCACGCAACTCGTTTTCGAGAATGCCTTTTAGAAGCGGGAAAATGTTGCATTTACGAGCGTTTTCATGCCTAGGGTGCCTTCAATCATATATATTACGTTTTTGCAGTGTCTCAGTTGAATTCGACTTTGACTTTTAAGCGAAAGTTGGAGTCCGTACTAGTCCCCTATCGCTATGTGCACATGTACGGGCACACCTTACATCGCGGTTTTTAGCATGGATGGCAACCACTCGCGGCAGGGTACGTGTATGCATATACATGCGTAATAAGTTGCTATGTAGAACCCCTGTCGTGGCTTCTTCTTAACACCTCTTTAGGTACGGTTTCCGAATTTATTGATTAGGAACTACATCATCAGCACTCATTAAGTGTTGTGTAGGCGCGTGGGCAAGGAGGTGCGCTCGAGCACCACACTTTTAAAAGCACTTACCGAACATCGTCGTAGTTAACTGTGTACCCTTGTTTGAGATGCAAGGTGCTTCCAGAGACGCTCTCGACTTTGTTTTGTATACATGTCGGTTCATACCCATCAATTTTCACTGTGTACGTTCTTTTAACCAAATAAATGGTCATACCCTCTTTATAAAACTGTAAGAAGAATATAATAATGTTGTGACAACAGCTGTTGAGAATGATCTGCGAGGTGCAGGTATTGAAGAAACAGCCGCTGGCAGAGAAATCCCTCTCAGGTTACGTAATGTTAAGTTAAAAGAATTCTCCTGTGATAAAAATTGCGAAATGCACTAAGGTTAATGTAAAACCTGATGAAAATTCAAAAATAAAACCGATCGTTTCATTGTTGTGTGATACCTCCATTTCTTAGCGAAAACTTTCGTGATATGCGCGCGACCTACTGCGTGCGCATTACTAAAAAATCCTCGCATCTCCACGGAGTGAATCATGGTAAGTGGACGAAGCACTGCAGATCGTTCTTACCGTAAATCACCCGAGACATTGCCGCTCCTTCCTGAACTGTCGCCTCCGGGGTAGCTTGCTGTCTGCGTAGACGTTGAGCCGCCGCATGCCGCGCTCTATTCCGGAGTAGCAGCTTGTTGGCGGCGTTGCTGCTGCTTCGCGAGCTCTCCCCTCCGCGGTAGCTTGTCTGCGTCGCGTTACCTTTCGCGGGCGAGAGCACTTTCACGCTCGTTTTCATCCATGACAGAAAGAAAGCGTGTGGTTTGGAGCGCGCTTATTCCTCATCGTCATCAGCGTCATCGTCATCGTCATGGCGTATAGTGGGTACCTTGCATGTGCTGGGCCGTAAAGGCAGAAAGAATTTCTGGAACGCGCTTATTCTTCATCGTCATCGTCATGACGTATAGTGGGTACCTTGCATCGTCATCAGCGTTATCGTCATAGTTACCGTGAGCACGGACAACGGACAAGCCTTGACCCTAACATGCTTCGCCCCTAAAAGGCAGAAGTTCAGGGGAAGACGACATGTTAAAGAGATGAAAAGTTGGTGAACATGAGACGTCGCTGGAGCCGACGTTTCGACAAGCGGTCAAGTATCCTTGCTTGGCGTGGCAGCCATGAAGAAATGACTTCTTGTCAAACTGCTGGCTCCAGCGACGCCCCGTGTTCAACCATTTCTGCTTTTGAGCTAAGAAATAAACTGAACGGTGGCTGCCTATTCATGAATAAACAAAGAAGACAAGCAGGATATCCAACACACACCTGGAAGTATTGTCACGTGGTCGTGACGTTGACGAAGGCGGCAGTCGGTATGTCGAAGATGAAACTGTTTATTTGGCCGAACTTGTGGCCGGTAAACGGAAAGTAAGATTAGAGCGGTGAACGGACCGTCGGCCGTCGATAAACTTACAAGCGGTGAAGCTCGTCGGCATTTATAATTGTGTCATCGAATATTCCAGCGTTATCACTGGTTGTCGCGCGAGCTCTGGAATAAGCTCGAATGTTCGCGTCTTGCGCGCAATCTTAACAAAACAATCTACAATAATCGCCTAGCTTCTAGAACAATGAGGCGCGGTTTGCGCTGAGCATATATATATTATGGTGCTTTTTTTCAAGAAACTGCTAAATCCAGAAACCGAAACTGGGCTGCATGTCACGGGAGCGTAAAGCGCGCGTAGGTATCTTAAACTTTTTAAATATTTTAAATCAAAACGAGGAATTCCTTAGTGCAACGTCCACTCAAAAATGCAATTTCGAATAAAAAATAAGCCAAATCCTGCTTCTGTTCAAATGAAACCATTTAAACCAGCGCTGTATTAACAATCGTGACCACAATCACCGATATGGCCGCATTCGATTTGTTTCATTTGTGTCCTAGTAGCTTTCGTATCGTGCTTGCGTTCCACAATTAGTTTTCCTTGTGCGACTTGGTAACTACTGAAGGACATGATGTAGTTGGGCAAAACTCGAACATGAAGAGTAAGAGGCCGACTATGCTACTCCTTTGTCTTTGAGTGTTTCCTTGCGGGTTTTGCGCTGCAGTATCACGTCCTTCTGTAGCTCTAAGAAGGTATATTATAAATTGAAGACAACTGAAATGAAGATGCTGGACACCTATATATTCCTTGACGAAGAAGCGATCTGAAAGGGTACGGCATAAAACGAACTAAGACGAAGAAGAACTGAATCATAGTTTGAAGGCCTCGAATAGACGCCAAGAACGATAAAATGCTGCCGACTGTACAGAATGATGTGCTTCTTGCCTAGAAGGAGCACTTGCTCTTCAAGTCTAGTCATCGCCACTACACTCACGAAACAAAGAATGGCGCCGACGCAAGGGCAAGGATGTTGTTAATTTTCTCACAAAATATTGGTATATCGTTCATTCGCTGCGACTTAGACTTCTCTAAAGAGTTAATTGAAGCCTGAATGAAATGCTCTAATCTGTTCGAGCAAAATGCATATTTAGCTTCTGAATGCCGATGGTTGTGGGGCATGTAGATTTCAGCAGCAATGAAGATTTGAAGTTTTTACGGGACATGGACATACACTGCTGGAAAATTGTTCAGTTGCAGAAACTGCATTCTTCTCAGTTTCACTTCCCGTGGACTTGGCTCTTTAAGAAAAAAAAAAGAAAACAGATGTATCGAGCTTGGTAGTGCATTCTAGCAAAACATTAATTCCAGTACATGCCTTCCCTTTCGAAAAAAAAAAATAAGGCGCGACTATGACAATATTTTTGAAGTTGCTCCTCCAAAGTTGGCACCACAAGAAAAAAAGGTTATCAAGGTTCACTTACACAAAATTCGTGAGTTGCATAATATATGCAGTATTCTTACCTCTAACGCTTCCTTAAAGGTAGGCCTACCACGGTAGTCAAATTCAGCACATGCAAGTGGAAAGATGTATGCCAGGATGACGAATATCATATTAAAACTTTTGCGCACTCAGTAGCTCACAAACAAGAAGCCATTGCCAAGGCCGGCAGATATACTTAAATAACGTGTGCGTCATCGTAGCACCTTAAATTCAGTTTGACGGCTCTTGGAAACGGCGCTTCACTTTTAACAGAACGTGCTCTTTTCGAGAACGAAACATATGTAGAGATGAACTATTCACTAGAATATTTACTCACTTGCTTTGTGGATGTAAGAGCAGTCACTATTTGTGATGCAGGACACTCTTTGTAATGGTACATCGCGATGGTGGGTTTATATCCCATGTTTGTGGGTGTGTAACATGTCTATCTTTCAATCTTGAGGGCTTATTAATACATGGAAACTTCTGCTCCAATGCTGAGTTAGCAATGAGAAAGTGTTTCGGTTTAGTGTAGTAGTTTTTCCGCATGTCATCTTAAATCTTTTCTCCACAGATGGTAAACGAACACCAATGCTGTCGAGTATTATCCAGAGTTAGCTTTTAACAAAAGCAGTTGTAGAAAATGCCAGCGAGACGTTTGGTATACTTGACCTTAAAGAACAAGCTATAGTAATCATATGCTAAATGACGCATTAGGATATTTCCTCAACTTTAGTCATTGACAGCGTCTTATTCTATGTAGGCGTCGAGAATACTCGTAACCTTTATTCGTGGATGGAGTGCAGCGCGTTCTTTATGAACATTTATTTTAAGCTAGAACCCTACGGTATAGCATTTCATATTGTACTTCCATAAAATGCTTGTTCAGTGAACAATGGTTGCATATTTTCTGTGCTTAAGTTTTTTTGTGTAAGTTGTTTTCCTATGTATGTCTTCGTTACGTGGTACCAAGTACTTTAATATTTCTTTTATTTTTTTCTTCCGAATATAACGTTTATATTTATTATCAGGAGCAATATGAGAGGGACTATGTGAACGCGTGGCAAGTAGCCTGTAACCCCAATATGTCAGACACGGAACGTACCGACAAAAAAAAATTTGGCCGACCACTCCGTCATAGTAGTTAGTATGACACGAAATTGAAACAGGTCTTCGCAGAAGTGGATTGTTTATTTTGCCTTGGTATATGAGAGCTCGTACAATGTTAGTTGGTGTTAGGCAGCCATATCGCTGTTTGACATGGATGCACTGACGTTAACGCCTGGTGACACATCTCCATCTGGACGACTAACGCCCATAATGATGATTTAACCATTGCTGAAGTTACAATATACCTGGACACATCAAATCGCGAATCCCGCGCACAGATGACATCAACAAGCACGTAATAAACACTGGTACTTCTTATGCACCTTTTCAAGTCTTCGTAAATTCAGAAGAGAAATGACAAGGTGCGCGCTGCCGAGTAATAGTTTAAAGTACGCCTCTGCTCATGCAAACACAACCACTCTGCGCCTCAGAAAAGACAGGCAGGATGCATACGTTCGTAGCATGAGCCGAGACAGCGCGAAGGCGTTGCACGGCCCGCAGCTGGCGTATATCTCGCTCCACCAAGGCCTGACATTCGCCCCGTCGAGATCGTTGCTTTCTTGCGGCGCTAATTGCAGAAGTTTTATTAGTTGGTGATATTGCACTCGAAGAAGCAGGCAGTGGAGAAACAAAGTTAGTGAATGAGGAAGCTGCACTACTCTGAGAACGAGCCGTCACAAACTAACACAAAGCGAAAGGTCCAGCGGTTATTATCTACCTACCTCACCGATTACGAAGAAAGGGCGGCGAGGCTTCTTAGAGTAACTCTGCGCCTAATGAAAAGCTATGACTGCAAACAATGTTCCTGTGCGATACTTGGACGGTCCTAGACTTGCGACTTTCTTTTATTTGTTTTGTCGCCTACTGTCAAAAACTCTTTCATTTTTTACATCCCCTTTCCCCTTCCAAATTATAGGTTAGCATACCGGGGGCTTCCTCTGGTTAACCACTCTGTCTTTCCTCTATCTTGCTATCTCTCTCTGGTGAGAGGATCATGCCCCTCGTTATAGCTGGAGACTTCCACATTCATTTATCAAAACCAAATAACGCCTGGTTCTCGCCCTACTTAAAAGACGTTTTTCGATATGGACGGCTCATCACAACACCTGTTTCCTACGTCCGGAACAGAAAGCATCATATGACATTTCTTCGTTAAAGGCATCCATAATTTGCAAGAGCTGTACCATACCTTATTCTTCACTACACATAGACTCCAAGTCGCTGCGATCCCCAACGGATCCAATAACAAGTCTTGTCCAGGTTCTGATACTCACTGACCACGGTGGTGACCTTCTTCAAGGAATATCGAGAGCCTCTTCCACATCTGCACACGGGTTCGTCAAACATGCGTGCGGTCCCCGTCATAACGGTCAAGTATATGCGCTACATCTGAGCTTACCGCTTCTGGGGTTGATAATAACCACGTTGCTGTTGGCATCATTACACGGCTGCCAACAACTGGTTATAGAACCCATATGCGAACTTTCAAGATATGTGTGCGCGTATAAAATTTGTGCATATTTTAGGGTCATTTCGTATCGTTCTGCTCAGTCAAAAATTACGCCACAGTCACCCTCCCGCACCATGCTTCGCATAAAATCCATTACCACGGTACGTGGGATCTGTCAATTTTTTTTTTATTTTAGAATGTTGCGTGTTGGTTAAGAATGCTTTTGGCTTTCAAGTGGCACAATTTGTCGACTTGATCCTTTCTGACTTTTCTTTGAGAAACACATTTTCAGCAGTATTGGAAAATTGAATGTGCTGTTCCTCGCAAACCAAAAGTAGCGTGACCGAGAAATTTCACAGGCTAATCGCACATGATATTGGATCTTATCCCTACATAATGGCGGTCGTCCTGTATTTTTCGCGCCAGAAAAAAAAAACATTGCCCTATCCTAACTACAACTAAAAAAAACTCACAAATGAATATTTTTTTCTCAACTAAAACTGATTTGGTTTCACTACATAGATGACAGTTCGGTATGATCTAAGCAGGGCTCAACGTAATTGGTTGGATGCGTTGCAAGAAAAGGTGCACATAGGTTCCAGATTTAGAAGTTTAAGAAACGCCATTTTATGATAGAAACGTGCGCGTATACTATTCACAACAAAAATTCGTGACTACGCTACAGAAGTACCCCTGGTGAAAGAAATCCCAATCAAAACCTATTTAATGGGCAGAATACGGATGTGCAGTCATCTTTATTAGAAAAAATACTACACAGCGACATATTTCTGGAAAACAAATTTTAAACAAGCCCTTGCGTCCGTCAAGAGGAGCTTTTCGGCACCATTTTTCAAATGTATCAAGCGCTACTACGCACTCGCGACTGCACGGTTCTGCTTATCAAAGTTTGTATTAAAATTCTGCTCCTCGAAGTAACGCAAAAAAAAGAAACATGGGTTTTCGCTTTATTTACCTTACCCTGCACATTTAAACCGAAGAAAAGTTGCATTGCTCGCGACAAGCTTCAGAAATCCATTGAGAAACAAAACCTGGCTCCCCGCAAACGACGCCCGATAACGCTGTCGCGTTCTACGCTTGAATTCGAGTCTCAAGCATCCTCAAAGATTTTAACCACGTCATTTTCTTGTGATTTTGCCGATGGTTTGATCAGAACTTGATTTTAACAAGCATACGCTTATATTCTCGCCATATGGTTTCGCTGAATAATCTCAAAATAATCTAAAATGGATGCTTTATTTATTTTAAAATGCCATAGTCTTTTTTTACGATGTTTTCACACGCCCTGTACTCCATGCATTGAATTTGCGGGAAGAACCGGCGAACACACGCAGGCGTTGTAAAGAAACAGATTGCTTTTTGATCTCTAGAGACATCGGTTATGTCACCCAAATATACTAATAATAGATCGAGTAGTGCGTCCCAAAGCCACGATGGGACTACGAGAGTTGCCCTAGTGGAGGGCTCCAGAAATTTGGACTACCTGATGTACATTAGCGTGCCCTTTAATCAAAGGCAACGGGCCTCGAGCATCTCGCTCACAATGAAATGCAGCCGGCGCAGCCTGGATTAGTTCCCCCAATTTAGGGTCAGTGGTCAAATACCATGACCACTAGTCCACCGCGTATGCCGCATCATCGACGTTGAGTATGGGCTTACTGCAGTTATGGCAGGATAATCAGTGTTTTAATCAGCATAGAATGCTCAGTGTCTTACATGCACGGAGTACCTTTATTTTGCGCACACTAATAGCTTCCCTTATCCAACCTGCTATATTGAAAGAATTTGTCTGGGAGGGAAAAATGAAGTATGTACTTGTTGTTGATGATGCTTGGTTGTGTGATATTTCATTGTCTGTACGTGCCTACTAAAAAAGTTTGATGAGCTTAACAAATACATTGCGCTTCATGCACACTATAATATACTAACGTTACAAATTATAGTTACAGAATTACCATCAGCTATGAATGACGCTTATCTATGAAGCCACTAACTTCACACATATCAAAGCAGAATCTACCAGACATATGCATGCATGGCGTTTGTACCTTAATGCATGCACAAGTTATTTTTATGAGAGAGTGGTGTGTAAGTAAAATAACCTTGAAGCACTTGCAGTGCGATTCTCACAGAACAACCTTGCAATAAAAATGTCCTATTAGTGTAAGTGAATACAGAACGGAAATAAATATATAATTAAAAAAAAGAACCTCACAGGTGTTTTTTTTATTAGAAGTTCTTAATGCTGTATGTCTGTGTGTTATAGACACGAAAAACACCCTTGCGGGTGCGCATTTACATATCATGCATTGTTCAAAAAAAAAATCGCCAGGCCTGCGCGGAACGCGCAGCTCACTCATAGCGAAAGCTGTCAGAACGCCCTTTCTAGAACCTCTTTTTCGGGACAATTACTACAAGCACACTTGCATGGTACCCACTATGCCATTATTCGACATTTTTCGGAAAAGCTCGGTACCCACTACCATAGTTACTTAAACAACTTTCAGCGCAAATAAATGACGTAGGACCAAGAAAGAGAAACACACACCACAAGCGCTCGCAGAGTCGTTTATTTGCGGTCAATGTTTTTTACGTAATCATGAGATACCAACTAGCCCACCTAGCTATACCACTACCATAGGTTGGCAAAAAATGTGGAGCTCACTCACACTCAGTCATAAAATATACTCACTCTTTAGGACTTCCTCGAACCCAGATTCACCAACATATTTTTCAAGCGGACTCACTCGGAGTCAGATTCACTAAAATGTTTCTCAGCCGGACTCACTCGGACTCAGACTCACCAAATTATTACTCACTTGGACTCACTCAGACTCAGACTCAAGGCTCTATCTGAGTCTCAGTGGGTCGACTCATGAGTCCATTAGCGTACAAGTCGATACTTCGCACATGGCATCAATGCTCTATAACACCCATATCTCACGAATTCGGTGCTCTACTTGGCGCCTTTTGATCTCGTACCTCCCAATATGAGATATCAGCGTCTGCAATTCTGTAAGGACATCTTTATTGAAAGAGATGACTCACACAAGATATTTTTATCAAGAATTCCCGGGAAGAAGAGAGATTTCACCCTTCCTCCTTAACTCACGCCTGTCATCAATAAATATTGAGCTGGCATATGTATGCTGGTGCTTTATGTATTTGTGAGTCGGCGTGAGTATAAACTTGAGCCGACGTAAGTCTGAGAGTAATGCTGAAGTTGAGTAAATAGAATCACAGATCTACAAAAAAAGGTAGAACTTACTCAGAATCACTCAAGAAGTACGTTTTAGATGCGAAGCAGCTCTCTTGACTAGCCTGTGTAACGCTGTCCCTCCGGGCGTCCGTACGAACGCGCCGCAACGCGCTCCCCTCGCCGCAGGTGTTGGAGCGGTACCAAGTAGGTCACGCCGCAGCTGCGCGTTGACGTCACGCTCCCCTCGCAGTGCGCGCTGACGTCACTCTCTCCCTCGCCTGCCGCGCGCTCGCCGCAGCGCCCGCGTTAGCGCCGTTCAACCCGTGACGCCACCCGTGCGCAACGCTGCTGCTTCGCATCCCATCAGGGTTACCTTTGGGAAGATGGTGTAAATTTTTTCGCTTAGGACTCGCTCAGACTCGGACTCTCCAAAGCTTTTCTCAACCGGACTCACTCAAACTCGGACTGACTAAAAATTTTCTTAACCGGACTCAGTCAGACTCGAATTCACTATAGTATTGCTAGCGCGACCTATTGGACCCTATAAAGTTCTTTCATCCATCCATCCATTACTCGCCCGGACTCACTCAAATTCAGACTCACCGCTCGATCTGAGTCTGAGTGAGTTGGAGTGAGTGGGCTCATGAGTGAGTTTGCCGACCTATGCACGCTACACACTTGTAACGCATTATATACACTTTGTTGATGCTTTGGCTGATGACGATGAAGAATTATGCCTGAGGCTTTTCTACGGGGTTGGAGCATTGAACCACACAGTCGCTACGTAATTCGCATAGTGTGACGCCTGGTTGTTACTTGACTGCTCTAAAACGTATATTACACATGTTAACAAGATTCCTTACAAGACAAGAAGCCTTCATAGAGTCAGTTTGCAACGCAATTCCAAGCACCGGCGTAACTCAGAGTTAGAATAGTGAGCTGCCACGAAGAGAGCACGGGTTCGATTCCCATTCTATCCTCGGTACTTCTTATTTATGCAGTTTTTTTTTTATTTCGTGTGATGGTGGTTACGGACACCGGCGGTGGCGGCGGTGGACAACTACGGCGCCAGAATCGGACCTTGTTGTGATCTAATAACAGCTTCGGCTGTAAAAACTATTCGTAGCACAAGTGCACCGCTGCATGGAGAACGTAGCAGGCAATAATTGTATGTATACATTGTAGTTCAGTGGTGGATAGATACACAGCGCGTGTGTACAGAGTCAAATGGGTGTTGGCTTTAGTAAACTGTCGAAAGTTGGCGCCACCACTCTCTCTTGCCCGGAGGCAAGCTTAGCAGTAAGGGCTACTCTACCGACGAAGATAACTCGGCGATACGCCTCAAGTAACATATTATAATTCAATTGACGCAGAACAGGAACCGTTCGTTGACCTTTTATTAATGTGAAATGTGAATGCGAATATGTCAGGACAGCTGTCGCCTCCTTCAGAGACGTGTTTATATACACGTTGCGAATTTGAAAACTTCCTCTGTAGAGGTCGTCCAAGGTAAACTGAGCGAAGACTAAAAAAATGACAGGCACCACGGAAACGAATGGAAACAAAGGCATACGATGCGGAATGGCCGATAATAAAAATAAACTGCATTTGGGGCTAGTTGGTACATATTCCCGAGGCAAAAGTAAGAGTGCAAACACGCAAGACGCCGTCCGCCATGGTGGAAGAGTGGCTTAGGTGCTCGGCTGCTGAACCGAAGGTCGCGGGTTCGATCCCGGCCATGGTTACAAGACCAACGCGCTGCAAGTGTCGACAACGGAGAACCCGACGCTCGTAGATATTGGGGGGCGAAGCTCCTTAGGGTGTGCGTCTGTCCCTCCTCTGTAGTAGTAGTAGTAGTAGTGGTTTATTAAGGAAATGACGCTTATTTCTGCAGCCCAATAGGGAGCACGGCGCAGCGTCAGGGGAAGGGGAAGTGGGAAATAAAGACGATAGTAGAAAAAGAAAAATTACACCATCTCCCGCTAAAGCGAACCAAGTGTACATGTGAAGCAGCGGGCGCTAACGCTTACACTGGCGGCGGCGTTGACGCTGGCGCTCATCGCAGCGTTGCGCAGGAGAGAAAAACTGGCGAGGCGCAAAGCACACAGTGATGGAGCGATGTTTCCTACTGGAACATGCCAATCGCTTCTCATGGGCAATGAGAGACAGAAGACACCGACTGGACACAGAGACCCGCAGTCCGCTTTTAGTTAACGCGCACGCTGCCAATTCTTATTGTTCAACAACGCACAGGAGAAATCTGCCACCGGCACCACATTGCAGGTCAAAATCCATTGCCATATATACTTGGTGGCCAGTGAACGGTTGTGCAGCGCGAGCAGTCGGTTTTTTCAACCAAGAAACTCGCTAGCAGACGCTGCCTGCGTCGGCGTCGCGAGCGAGAGAGGGGGGGAGCGTAGGAGAGGAGAGAGTGGGGGGACGCGCATGCGCAGTGGGAGTGTGGACGCCGCGGGCAGGGATGCCTAGAGGAGAGAGGGGGGAGCGTAGGAGAGGAGAGAGAGGGGGGGGACGCGCATGCGCAGTGGAAGTGTGGACGCCGCGGGCAGGGATGCCTAGAGGAGAGAGGGGGAGCGTAGGAGGGGAGAGAGGAGGGGAGGTGCATGCGCAGTTAGGGTGTGGTTGCCGCGGAGAGGGATGCCTAGAGGGGGAGGAGGTTTTCTATTTTAATTTTTTTTTTGAAAGGGTTCGCGCATGCGCAGTAAGGGTGGTCACGCGGCACACCACCACCACCACCACGACCACCACCACCACCGGATTAAGCTTTCGCCTAAGATGCTTCACATCTAAAAGAGAAACGGACAGGGTCTCGTCCATTCATGGGGGAGGCCGATGGTGAAGTGATGCCAGCAAGTACTGGGCGCTCAACGGAAGGTGGTGATTCCAGTCACCTCCACAAACTCCAAGGGGCTTTGGAGAGCCTGGAGTTTGGGAGGCGATGGGAACAGCAGTTCGTCTGCGGTCGTCGCAGGGAGTCCCTCTTTTCTGTAGGCGGTGGTAAGCCTTGAGCGTTCCTGCGCCAGCGCTGGGCAACCACAGAGAAGGTGCTCAAGGGTCTCGTGGTCGCCACTACGTTCGCAGGCCGGTGAGGGGGAGCGTCCCTTGGAAAACTAGCGTGCCGCTGTCCACACAGAGCCCGTCCGGAGGTGAAGAAGGGTGGCGCGCTCCCGCTTAGTAAGGCCAGGTAGCCACGTATAGTGGAATGTACCCACTCCACGTGACAACGATGAAGTATAAGCGCGTTCCAGTATAGTGGAATGTAACCACTACACGTGAAAACGATGACGCTGATGACCATGAAGTATAAGCGCGTTCCAGACCACACGTTCTCTTTCTGCCATGGATGAAAATGATCGAGCTTCGCCCACTCATCATCATTCACTTCGTGGATATGGCGTGATTTTTAAATGCGAATGCATTTCATAGTCGGGCTATGTCAGGCATCCGGCGTTGTGCGGCGTCGGCGTTGTGCGGCGTTGGCGTTGTCCGCGGCAGGTGTTATCTCTCCGCTCTCACTCCCCTCTCCCATAGCAACAGCTGCGGGCGCGCGCTTATCCTCGCCCCTAGCAACCGCAGAAGGTGGTGCGGGCGGAGTAGCGGAAAGTGAGTGGAGAGGAAGAGCGCGCTCTGACGTGTGAGGGCGCTCGCACCGCGGGAGCTCGGCGGAGCTATATATGAAAAAAAAATTTTAAAAAATAAATAAATAAATAAAAAAGAAATAAAAAAAGCAAAAAAAGCTCCAGAAATTAGGCGCCTTTTCCTTCTTCGAACCACAACCACCATATATAAATGGAGTGAAGCGCGCGCGAAAAGCATTCGCATTTCCTCACGATTCCCTTCGGGGGAGGTGGGGGCATTTTTTCTTCTCGATTTACAGTGTGGCGCAAGGAACGACCCCTCTGCGTCTCCTGCTACGTGGTGGCGTCCGACGCAAGATGTGAGCGGTGTTCTTTTTTTACGCGATAGCGTTAAAGAGCTCGTTTCACAGAAATTCCGGCGTCGGCGTCGTTGGTTGTGAGCGAAAAATCATCATCTTGTCCGTGACCGAAAAATCGAGAAAGACGCAAATAAAATAAATAATTAAAATTTTCGGGTCCGAGTGAGGACCAAACCCGGGCCGTCTGCGTGGCAAGCAGGTGTTCTACCACACAGCCACGCCTCTGCTGGGAAAAACAGTGAAAATAACTTCCTCTGCTTGGAAATGCAGTGAAAATAACTTTCACGATTCGCAAACGCAAGCGTCCTTTATATAGGCGTCGCAATATTACATGTAATATCCCAGAAATATTGAGTGGTACAAGCGTACATTGCCATCGGGCGTCAGAATATGCGACTATCATAACGATTTCGTAGTTTAAAGCCGGCCAGCCATTACAAACGGCACACACCTTACTGCGCGCATTCCCTTAACACCACGTAATGGGTGCATAGCAAGTATGCAATAAGTGGTTGAAGTAGGCACTCGGGACAGGATATCGCTATCGCGCTCAACTCTTAAAGGCGAAGATTAAGGGTCCCCCCAATTTTTTTTTCGTTCCACATCAATAGTGGGTGCAGAAAGGGGCCCTTTTTCCGTTCGCGTCTAAAAGACAGTTTTCAAACTAAAATAAAATGTAGGAGCGTTCAATGATAGAAAACACACACACACTACTGCCAGATCTGCATACCGCCATCAGTAAATGGTGTCTGTAAATAGCGTGCCGTTATTATGCCTGCACATGCACGGCATGTGGCTGAGCGTTCTAACGCAGCACGCTGCGGTGCGAGGGGTCGCTGGTTCGAATCCCCGGGCAGGTGCCTTGGAATTATTTATTGCTATATCAGTTATATGGACACCCTCGGCTGATTTTTGCATCGCCGTCATGCCCCGGCTATGTATGTATATATATATATATATATATATATATATATATATATATATAAAGCAGGCACAAAGAAAAATAAATCAGAAGAAAAAAATTCCAGGACACCCGACCGCGGATTCCAGCCAGTGACTTCGCATTCCGCAGCGCGCTGCGTTAGACCACTCAGCCACACGCCATGCGTGCGCCGGCACGATAACGGCAAGCTCTTCACAGACATCATTTACCGTTGGTGGTATGCAGATCGCGCAGGAGCTCGAGCGGGTTGTTTATCACACAAGGCTCCTATATTTTCTTTCAATCTGAAAACTGCCCTTGAGACGCGTAGGAAAGAGGGACCCCTTTCTGTTCCCACTCGTTGTCTGGAACGAAGAAAAAGAGGAAAGAACGCCACCCACACATTGCATCAGACGCCGCCGCGTCGCAGGAGACGCAGAGAGGTCATTCTGCACGCCGCACTTTAAAAGAAGAAACATCTAAGAGCGCCGGGTTCTGCGTTGTCGACCCTTGCGGCGCGTTGCTCAAACACAAAGGCGTAACAACTGTGATTGTTTTAGTTCATGTTTGTGAAGCTGCAAGTACCGAGCTGCTCGTCGATCTTCGTATGACATTCCATTTTCTCGCTTTCAGATTCATTCCTTCGCCGTTGCCGCGAAACTGTGACTGTTTTTGTTCAACCAAATGCCACGAATTTACGCTACATACATCCACAAATGTTGTTCGCACAGACATATATTGAACAGTTCCATCTGTTTTATATAACCAGCTGCTTACAGTTGCGTAAGGATGCGATCAGCAACATGGCTATTACGAGCACCAGAAGCGTTAAGCTGATATGTATTAAACCTGTGAATTGCGGGTACGTCAGAAGAGCTGCGTGCAATAGTGGACGTAATATAGGCAGCTCGTCTTAATTGTTTTTTAACACGAAATTGTTTTATGCAGGGGTCCACCAAGACTTCAGTGACGTATTTCTGTCACGGATATGACGTCGATAAAATGATCGCCATTAAAAGAGATAAAAAATTGGCCGCGTATCTGCGTGCTTCGCTGCAAATGTCGTCGAGAGACGATAGCAGGCGTTGATAAAATAGAGGAGGCGCTGCGTGAGATATGGACGTCATCTTGCAGGGCGTCGGGAAAGATGAGCTTGCGCAGAACCCAGGCGCACTGTCAGATCGCAACACCATATCGTCGGCAGAGGGCTTTTTCGTGTAAAGCGTCGCATTTTCAGCGCAGCCTAAGAAACACTAGGGTCTTTAGAATTATGTATCTATGTATTTTCTAGCAAAGGAACACACCACCTAATACTTACGCATTGATGTTGCACCTCAAATATTCGTAATATTTGCTTTTTGATCGACAATGTTCACAAATATGAGTGCAGCTACCAGTTCAAGATGGCTGAGGGTTTAGCAAGTGCTTAAACTTTGGCCGGGTGGCTCAATCGTGTGACAGACAGAGAGAAAGACAGACCATCGTTTCTGCATTGAAGTATCCCAAGAAAGACTGTGGTATTGAAGGACACTTTGTAATTTCCAAAGCGTGTTCGGCGAACGCCTGTGCTCATTGAGATAGGGTCGGTCAAAATGGAACATGATGCGCGCGTCTGCCTTCTTGCAAGATTGGATACGCTGGGCACAGCGACGCTACGCAAGCAGAGCGCGAGCACTGCAGAGTCCGAGGCGAGGCGCGACCAGCGTCGGTTGGCGCGCCCGGACAGCCACCTCGCAGAGTGCCAGGGCACGGACTGAGGGACAGACGGACGGACAGACGTGAGCATGATACATAGAGGCTTTCGCCTAAGAAGTTTAAAGCAAACTACCCCACCGGGTAATCTAACCTCCAACTGATACAAGGCCTCGTGCAAACGCGCCATACATCTCCCACACATTCTCTCTCGCACGGTGCTTTCTGTTGGCGATCGGGGTGGTGCCGCCGTCTGTGAGCGGTGACGAGAAGTACTGTGGCATGACACTTGCTAGCGCCGGTAGATAGCGATTCGTTGACGAAGCAGTTAAAGCATGGCGTCCGAGATTCCACGCGAGCTCGCATTCTCGGAGGCAATAGTTCAAGCGTGTGGATAGCAGCAAAAACATGGCTGATCCCTCTGCGATAGGAATTGGTATAACAAGAAAGTGAAACTTGTCTTCACAGAGGTAGTTGAGCGTTTATTGTGCATTAATGCTGCAGCAACAAACTGTAACGTCACGTGAAGAACGTCACGTGAAAAACTTGCAGCACGCACCACCACCAGAAAGGACGCACGAAATGACCATACACAGGACGAGCGCGGACTAACCCCTGTTACAGCAAAGAAAGACGCACGAAACGAACGCAAAAGTATACACCGGACGAGCGCCAACTGCCGCAGTTGTTACTTCTTTGTGTGTGAGCAGCACGCTTCTATCGCAGGCGCGGCCGCTGCAGCGAGCGAAGTCACCTTCGTGCTCTGTATAACTTCAGCGCAAACTTGGGGGGAAGCACAAGACGTGCAAACCGCATCAAAAGATATGCGCACGCGCATGAACGACCACGCCCAGAACGCGCGCCTATTCTGGGCGCGCACGATTGACGCGCGGGGGCACGACCTTTAAAGCGACTCCTTCGCGCCAGTCGCGCGATCTCGCTAGCGATGACAAAAGCGCCCTGAAATTGGGAAGGTCTGAGAACCACCAACAGTATATGTGTATGTAAAGAGCTTGCCGTTAACACGCTGAATAACGCTCGCTCTGCACTATTTGCCACTCGGAACAGCTTGAGCTCTCGGAAGAGCTTGAGCGCTTTTACAGTTTCTTTCAAATTGAAAACTGCCTTTGAGACGCGCACGAAAAAGTGCCCCACATCTGTATCACTCATGATCTAGAAGGAAAAAAAATCTACGCATATCCACGGAGTGAATGATGATGAATGGGCGAAGCTCCGGAGGTTCATCGGTAAAAACCGCGAATCTTTCGGGAATCTTGCGCAGTACATCATCAAAGACGTGACAAACACTGTGTACATATATTAAGAAATTTTATTTATTCGTGAGCCGTGATTTTCCGTTTTCGTACTGGAGGCGTGTTGTCTTCGTTGGTCGTGAGCCGTAGTGGTTACCGTTTACATAAGCCGTGGCTTCCGTACCGCCTTCATTATAACGGGTTTATGGTCGGTGAAGTGGAGGGATAGTGGTTCTTGGATGGGTCGTAGTGGGAAGTTTGCAAAGACGAGATCGATGCAGGTTGCTCGGATTGTTATGGGTTGCATGTGGTCGATCACTAGATAGCGCTGCGGTGCCATCTAGTGATCATTCTGAGACCTAGAGGTGGCTACGACGCTTATTCTTCATCGTCATCAGCGTCATCGTTATGACGCATAGTGCACAGCACATTCCATGTGCTGTGCCTTGATGGCAGCGTCATCGTCAACGTGATGGTGGCTACTACGAAGACAACGACGCGGGACTAGCCTACGCCCTAAGGAGCTTCGCCCCTAAAAAACAGCGGGCACACTTGGCGTCAGACGCCACCGCGTGGTAGGAGACACAGAGGGGTCATTCCACGTGCCGCAGTCTCAAATAGAAAAATTAGGCAGATCCCAAGTACCATGGGAATCAATGTTATGCGACGCATCCGGAGGTAAGTTGTCCGGGTTGTAATTTTTTTTATTGAGTGAGAGGTTATGAAATGGCGCTAAAGATATGTACAAATGTTGCACACGCAGACATGTTGAACAGTCGCATGTTTCACATTACTAGTTGTTTACAGATGTGTAACAATGCGAACAGAAACATGGCAATTGCCAACACCAGAAGCCGTAAGCTGAAATGTAGAGCGTGTACTTGTAAGGATGGTAGCCCTGCATAGTGCTACGTAAACGAACTCAGTGGATGGCGCTTAAGTGTACAACTGACGTTATCCTGACTCGACTCCTTCGTCATAGGAGTACGTATGTAATATTCATGAAATTAGATAGCCAGCACTGCAACCACAACATACATTTCACCAATATTACGCCTGCATAGGGTGTTCTTCCAAAGCAGTTCCAAGACCTGACGTGGCTCTGTGGCAGAATGCTTGATTGCCACGCAGAATGCTTGGGTTCGATTCCTGCTGGAAATCCGATTTCAATTCTTTGTATTCCTCGCGTCAACGCCGCCTATGTCCGTTTTTCTTAGCGCTGTCGCCTTTAAATTACCAGTTTCGACGCCGCCGATGTCAGTATCTCTTAAGGCTCTCGCAGTTAAATTACCAATGCCTGTTCTCGCCGTTCCTGGGTAGGTTTAAATTGTCAAAGTCCTGTGGCGCATACCCGCATTCCGCGGCCCGTGATGTACGGGTATCAGCCACACGTGTCTGGAGAAATGAGTTTGAAGACGTACACGACGGGATTTTCACGTTATTCATATCATGACCAGCCAGACATATTCATGAATACCTCTTACCCTCCCGTACAAATTTTGGTCTACCCCAAGTTAAGGAGGCCATCACGAGAGCGCCCAGACGTAGGCGGCTAGATAGATAGATAGATAGATAGATAGATACGTAGATAGAAAAGCAAAAGTGCTCACAGTACGCAAAGAAATGCTTCGCATTTAAAATAAAAAAAAGTCACAGTTTCGCCACAAGGCGAAGCAATGAATGCGATAGCAACAAATCGGAATGTCAAGAGAAGAATGGCAAGCAGATCGAAACGTGCAGCGCGCTGCTCAAGCACACATGACGCACGAAAACAACACGCGCATGACGAGAGAGAACTAACAACTTTACAGCTCGACACTTAACGCTCTCCTCAAACAAAACCGACAAACGAAACGTATTCCCGGGTACAGACGAGCTCGAACTAACGAGTGTCACATTTGTTACTTCGCTGTGTTTCAAAAGCGTGTTCTTTTCGCAAAGGGGGGACTGCCGCGACCGAAGCGATCTTCGTGTGCTCGGTAACTACAACGCAATCGTACCGGCGAAAGCCCTATTCTCCCCCACCTAGAGATGAGCGCGCGCGCGCGCAAGGGCGTCTACCCCCCCCCCCCCCCTCCGGAGCAAAGTGCGCGAGGCAGGGCGAGGGAGATGAGTGCATGAGCGTGGGCGTCGCGACGAGGGAGGCACCGAGCTAAGCTCCGCCGAGCGCGGCGTTTGCGCCATCTCGCTGGTAATGCTGAAAACACGCTGAAAACACGCGCTTTCGTGGCTCAGCGGTTCCTCGTTCGATGCAGCGCGTCGGAAACATTTTTCTGAATTATATTTCTTTGTGGCTTTGATAAATATATAGATACATATACAAATACGGGACATGACGGCGACGGCGATGCCAACGGCGAAAACCAGCCGAAAGTGTCCATAAAATTGCTTTCGCAATATTATCAAACAGGGTCGAAAAGTCTAACAGTGTCATATAATATATTCTTGGCGAATCCCCCTGAGTGGGTATGAGCCATGTCAGAGGCAACAACAACAACAGCGTCGGCTTCTGCATTGTGGACACTCGCAGCGCGTTGCTCAAATACAAACACGTAACAACAATGACAGTTTTTAGCTCACGCTTGTCCTGTGTATACCTATGGGTCTTTTTCGAGCGTCCTTAAATGCTGCGGCGGCGCTCTGCAATTGTCGAGCTGCTTGTCGATAGCAAGCAATTCTAATTGCTTGCTATCGCATTCATTGCTTCGCGCTAGTGGCGAAACTGTCACCTTTTTTCTTGTAGATTTTTGCTTGAAATCAGACACTTTATATTTTATAACCTCATATCTGTGACGGAAATACGTCAATAGAACCCTGGTAACCCCGGCAAAAAACACCTTCGTGTTAAAGATACTGGCCGCGCTAGCATCGGGGAGTCGCCCTAGACGCAGTTCTGTTGGTTCTGTTCTGTGCCTTTTGCTTCGTATTAGCGTGTGGCGGTGCGTCGTCGGAGTAATGCAGCTTCCTCATGCACCAACGGCGTTTCACCGCCGATAATAAAACTGCTTCAATAAGCGGTGGAGAAAGGCAATAATGTCGACGGGCGAATTTCGTGCCTTGGAGGAGTGAGACCGAGGCCACCGTGACATGGAACGCCTGCGCGCGTTCGCGGCTCAAGCTACGAACCTCTGCCTCCTGCGTTGCTGAAACGCTGTGTGGTAGTGTATGCATGAGCGTAGGCGTATGTTCTCCTATTACTCGGGAGCGCACATCGTGCCGTTTCTCTCCTTATCTGACGACACTTTGAGGAAGTGCATATAAAGTACCAATGTTTATTATGTGCTTGTTGATGCCATCTTAACAACTTCAGCTACCACAACGGTTAAAGCACGATCATGGTTGTTAGTCGCCGCGATAGAGACGTGCTACTAGGCGTCAACGTGGGTGCATCCACGTGAAGCAATGCTATAGCTGCCAAGCACCAATAGCCGTTGTACAAACCCTCATAATCATTACAAAATAAGCGCTACTGCTGTGTGGAAACTTCTCACTTTCTTGTTATACCGATTACTATGAGAGAGGGATCAGTCATGTTTTTTTGAATTTCTAGGCCCCGGTTTGTTCGAGTGCTCAGTGTAAATATCTGCCCTATTGTTCGAAGTCGTCAACGTTCTAGGCTCAGGGCCACCGCTCGCCCGGAGCCCTCAGGGAGATCATTGAGTTCAACTAGAACAGATACCTTTATTCATAGAAAGCCATGCCTAGACTCCCTGCCATGCTGGGGAGTGCGACCGTGCCCCACGCCGTCCTTCAGTTTCTTCTATTTTTGCCGGCGGCTGCCAGCGCCCCCTCAACGTTAAGTTGAAATGCAGTTGCTTTGTCGCACTTATTGGCAAAGAAAATTTCGGAGATTTGTAAATATGACACAGGAAATGTACGCTGCTTTCCAGCCATACTTCTACGAGGCAACCTGAGGTCAGTCAAATTTGCGCGTCCGTGAGTGCAGCTCACGGACGCACAAATAAAAACGAATGCATTACGCAATTTTTTCTCGTGACATTTCCCAAGGCAGCGTGTCAATATTTGCGTTCACGTTCACTTATTCAAAGTAGAACTTTCGCCAAATAAGGTACAGTACATGCCGACTGTGACGTAATGCACAGTCATGCACACGCGCGCTCGGTTGGCGGTAACGCCCCCTTTGATATAGGCTGTATATAAGAGTGCGTTTTCGTTCAATAAACACTCTTTTGACGCACTTGACCCCGTGCGAGCCACATGGTGTCAGAAGTGGTCGGACTGCAGCCGATGCACGCAGCCGGCGAACGAACAGAGGACGGGTAGCAAGCCAACAGGGGCGGCTCCAAGGTCCGAACCAGCTACAAGCATGCAGAACGGGGAACAGCGCCAGCAGGCTGGCGGCCCAGTCACCACGCTATTGCCACCACCGAAAGCCCTGGACACCACAGGAGACGTATGGCAAAGCTGGAAGACATGGCGGCAGGAGTTCGAGCTCTTCGCAACAGCAACATACCTGAACCAGCAACCGAAAGAGGTACAGGCAGCCACCTTTCTCATGATTATTGGAGAGGACGCGCGGAAGGCGTATAGCACGTTTGATTTTGCGACTGACGAAGAGAAGTTGGACGTAGAAGTACTGAAACTGAAGTTTGAGGCATTCTACAAACCAGCTCTAAACTTAGCCTACCATGAGTTCCGCTTTGGAAAGCGCGACCAAAAAGACGGCGAAAGTTTCAACGACTGGTTGACAGACCTACGAGTGCTAGCAAAAAGTTGCGAGTCTGGGGAGCTTGAGGAGCGTATGCTGAGAAGCCGCATTATTCTCGGAATTAGAGATAAAAAGCTGCAAGAAAAGTTAGTCTCTGAAAACGCTTCGTTCGCGAAGACCGTAGAAATGTGTCGCTCACGTGAACATTGCAAAGAACAGTGTGAAGAAATACAGGCACGCCCGAAAAGTGATTACGCAGCCGAGATGAACGCGCTATCCGAAGCGAAATGTCGGCGTTGTACTAAGTGCGCAAAGGTTCATCAGACTGACCGTTTGTGCCCAGCAAAAGGACGCACGTGCAGGAAATGCGGTGGAAGGAATCACTTTGCGATAGCCTGCAAGAAGATGCCAAAAAAGATTTCATTCGAAAGAGCAAGCGGGAGCATCTGTTGAAGCGCAAGAAGGCGATTTCTGGTTAGAAACGCTATCGCATGCCCGAGGAAAAGACGACCGCTGGACGGCTACCGTTCAGATAGAAGGAAAGCCTATTTTTTGCAAGCTAGATACAGGCGCAACCTGCTCGGTTATAGCGCGCAGCCAGCTGCAGAAAATAACAAGCAGCCACAGGATTGCAACGTTGTTTTAAACACGTTCTTTGGCTTCCAGAAAACGGCAACGAAACAAGTTCGTCTTGAAGTGGCAACGAGAGAAAGCAAGGATGATGACATCGCCGTGACCTTGAGCGGTACAGTTGCCGAAGAGCTTGGCTTACTCCAACGAGTCTGCTCTGTCGAGCAAACGGAGCTTTACGGCGCTGCCAAGCCTTACGAAGACGTGTTTGAAGGTCTAGGTCAACTGGAGGGTATTGTCTACCATCTAAAGCTCAAGCCCGGTTCCCAGGGAGTAGTGAAACCAGCACGGCGGATTCCAATAGCATTGCAAAGCAAGGTGAAAGCTGAGCTCGCCCGCATGGAGACTGCTGGAGTCATCGTGAAAGTGACGGAGCCGACAGAGTGGGCCAGCAACATGGTCGTCGTTACAAAAGGAGAGAAGGTACGCATTTGTCTTGACCCTTCCGACCTGAAGAAAGCTCTGCTTCGCGAGCACTATCTAATGCCACCATTGGAAGACATAGCACCTTCGGTCAGTGGGGCGCAGTACTTTACAACTTTGGACGCAGCCTCCGGTTTCTGGCAAATCAAGCTAGATAAAGAAAGCTCCATGATTTCCACTATGTGCACTCCATACGGCCGTTATAGGTTTTTACGCATGCCGTTTGGAATCTCGTCGGCGCCGGAAATATTTCGGCGTGCCATGCACAGAGTGCTAGAAGGCGTAGCGGTTGTCATGGACGACATTCTAGTGTGGGGCTGAACGACAAAGCAGCATGATGTCAACCTTGAAAACGTCCTACGACGCTGCCAAGAGTACAAACTGAAATTGAACAGAAAGAAATGTCGTTTTTTTACAGGAGTCTGTCCGGTACCTGAGACATGTTCTGACGCGTAACGGACTGAGCCTGAATCCACAGCGGCTCGAAGACATCTTGCAAGTCCAGACGCCAAGCAACCAGAAAGAGCTGCAGACATTCCTGGGCATGGTAAATTTTGTCTCTCGCTTTATTCCGAATATGTCGGACCTAACAGCACCGCTTCGAGAACTGCTAAAGAAGAATGTCGCGTGGCTTTGGGAGGACCGCCAAGACGCAAGCTTCAAGGCTCTGAAGGAAGCGCTTGCGACAGCCCCCGTACTAAGCTACAACAAGAAGGGCAAACCAATAAGGCTATCGGTAGACGCCAGTCAGAACGGAATCGGAGCAGTAATCATACAGGACGGGCATCCGCTAGCGTACTCGTCGCGTTCCTTGACAGAAACGCAGCAAAGGTATGCCCAGATCGAAAAAGAGATCGAAAAGAGATGAAAGATTTCGCGACTATCTTTTCGGGCAGCCCGAAGTTGTGGTAGAATCTGATCACAAGCCACTAGAAATTATATTTAAGAAGCCGTTATGCCAATGTCCTCTAAGGCTTCAGCGCATGCGCCTCAGCTTGCAGAGGTACCCGATAGTCGTCAAATACACACCTGGAAAACAGCTGTTCGTTGCTGACGCTTTATCGCGGTCCCCGAGCAAAGCACTGTTGAAAGAACAATGCCTGAATTATCAGTTGAACACCATTGCTCATCTGCAGGTTTCAGACAGACGGCTGAGCCAAGTTCTACAAGAGACCGACCAGGACCCAGTGATGGGGAAACTTCGACAGTATGCAAGCACGCAGTGGCCGGAGAGCAAAGCTGACGTCAGCAGCGAGCTACGTTGCTACTGGAGCTTCCGTGACGAGCTGCATACGCAAGACTGCCTCGTGTTCAGGAGCAACCGCCTCATCATTCCTGCTACGATGCGCAGCGAAATTATTGCCTGCCTTCATGCAGCGCATGGGGGAGCAGAAAAAAATGAAGGCACGTGCTCGAACTGTACTTTTTTGGCCTTCTATAAACAGTGACCTAGAAGAAGTTGCTCGACGCTGTGAGGCCTGCCAAAAGCACAAGGCAAGAAATCTGCGCTTGCCATTGATGAACCATGAAATTCCAAGCCTACCCTGGGAAGTTGTGGGAGCCGACATATGCTATCACAATTGCACCGAGTGTTTGGTGGTTGTTGACTTTTATTCTTTCTTTTTTGAGATCAGGCCTGTGAAGACGACATCCGACAAGGTGATTGCTGCTTTCGCAGACATGTTCGCCACTCATGGCTTTCCGCAGCGCCTATGCACGGACAATGGACCGCCATTCAGCAGCCAGAACTTCCGTGACTTTGTCGGTAAGATTGGCTTGCATCATGTCCGTTCCAGTCCCTATCATCCTCGATCAAACGGAATGGCTGAACGTGCGGTGCAAGAAGCCAAAAAATTGCTGAAGAGGTATCGGTACGGCACAGTGGATTTTTGTGCTGCATTGCTTGAGTGGAGAAACATGCCTCGCGATTCCTATTTGAAATCTCCAATGCAGAGACTCATGGGCCGACAGGCGAGGACTCTGCTACCAGTCACCGAAACCCACCTGCGACCGCAGACCTTACCCCCTGAGGTGGTGCAACGGCGGCTCCACGTCATCAGAAGTAGACAACGTTCCTTCTACAACAGGGGTGCTCGGCCGCTACCAGGACTTTCCGATGGCTCCCGCGTCATAGTGTACAACATGCCATCAAAGACCTGGTCCCCTGCTACGGTTGTCAAGCCTGCCAACAGTCCGAGAGCCTACATTGTCGAGATCGAAGATGGGCTCCAGTTGCAGCGCACCAGAGAACATCTCCGTCTGGCCCCCGCTCCACTGGTGCCCCCCACACAAGAACATCAAGCCGACATGGGCCCCGCAGAGCCACAACTGCGCAGAAGCGAACGTAACCGCCGGCCACCTCGAAGATACCCAATGCCGGAACTTTAGCTTTTTTATTTTATAAAAAGGGAGATGTGACGTAATGGACAGTCATGCACACACGCGCTCGGTTGGCGGTAACGCCCCCTTTGATATAGGCTGTATATACGAGCGCGTTTTCGTTCAATAAACACTCTTTTGACGCACTTGACCCCGTGCGAGCCACAGTGACTTAACAGCTGCTGTTGCTCTTGAGCTTATTATGAAGCCTATCAAAAGTTCAAAACTAGTGCTCTGAGTTTCTTATAGATGACGCACCGTAAGTTTAAAAAAGTGCAATAGCTTTGTCAAGCGGAAAACGCTGCCCTCCGGCGTCACAAACGGCGCTTCTGGTGGGATTTGTGAGGCAGTGACACCGACCTAAATATGATTGTCTGCTAAAGCCATTAAAAAGAGTGGGCGCACGGGACATTAGCCAGTATGCTCTTGTCGCTATACCGCATATTAGTGCTTGTCCCGATTTTCGCTTGGTGTTTTGTTGAAATCTCGGACTACTTACATGGCGAGAAGCCTGGCCTGAGCGTCGCGACCGCATTTTCTTAAATGATGTCACCAGAACAGGGCTATCCTGTTCGGCGCATGCGATGAAGATTAAGGGCGCTGTACTGCGTTATTTGAAATAAATATTTAACGCAGACTAGGGCGCACATAATGGTGCACTATGAATATTTTGATCCTTGTCTACTTTTTTTTTCTGATTTCTGGCGCATTCTCAACCAATTGCATTGGTACTGATAAGAAGTGGGTGTTCATTTACAAGTAGAAAATCCAGATGTACTGACATTCGCTATATTTTGCGCCGTCGTCTTCTTGACTGACGCTACAGTGAGCCGAATAAGAATGTCACATCATTGCATCAAACCGACAAAGTATGTTACCGTGTCTTCTTCCGGTATGTTCACATTATTCGTGAAACATTTAGCCCTCCAGGTGATAATATTAATTATAGCGGCCTAGTGCACAGCTCCTAGTGATTAATAAATGTGCCTCAATGTGAACAAGTACATTTCCAGATTTCTGAGGTACCGGTAGCCGGAAATTTTCCTTCAGACAAAAAGCAATAAGCTTCTTTTGTCAACCGAAGTTCCTATAGAATATCGATATCCAGAAAGTAACATTCCAGAAACGTAACTCTGGTGTTTCTGTATGGTGAATGTCTGTGAAATATTGTGAGCCGAAATACATTCCCGGCATTTCCGTTCAATGAAGCCATATATATTATTTTTTTACCGTCGACACGTACCATTGTCCTCTTTGAATGCCAATAAACGTTTTGTATATGCGCCCGTTTGTTTTCACTGCCGGTGCGGTTACGCGTCGAGGGGTCTGGGATTCCGAACTGCAGGATACATTATGGTGACGAATAAAACGCACGAGACACGAAGAGACCATTTTGCCTCCTGGCGTGTTCTCATGCCTGTTATCGGTGTCTCATTAATTCATTATGCATTTAGCATCAAACAGTCCCAGGGAGATCTAATTATGATTTGCATTATTTATGGGCGCACTCAACCTACACCTGTCTCGCCACCATCAACCATTCCAATTGCATCAATAAACATACCGATCCAATGAGTCAATCAATGCTTTTCGGAATGAAAATACTTTAGTTAGGATTATAGATGAGTCTTTTATAAGGTTTCTCAAAAACAGCCAAGGCCTTCGCCTTCTACTGGAGGGCATGTGCTGTTGTAGAACACATTGGTATTTCCTGTACAAGTTGCATTGTAGAAACTTGTGCAGTTTCTCGTTGGCCCAGCGGTCAGTTGACTTTCTGGAACGATGACCTGGCACACTGCAAGTATGAGAAGGTGAAATGAAATACATCACAGTCACTAGAGCTACCAGTGTATATCAAAGCGTTGAAAATCATCATCGGCATAAAAGTAAGCTGTGAGCTCAGTGAAACAGTGTGCGAGCTTTATAAATTCAGATGCCCAAACGTGCACATATTAAGGACTGTTCCTCAATGCCAACGTGTCTCGAGTCGTGCACAATCAGCTCAATTACCAGCGTCCAATTACCATTTGGCTGCAATGAATGGCAACTAACTGTCGGCAATCTGTGATAAGCCGACATCGCGTGGAATGAAAAAGTCAGTTTCGCCGCAAGGCGAAGCAATGAATGCGATAGCAACAAATGGGAATGTCAAGCGACGAATGGCAAGCATGTCGAAACGAGCAGCGCGCTGCTCACGCACACCTGACGCACGAAAACAACACGCAGAAGACGAGAGCGAACTAACAACGTTCACAACTCGACACTTACAAAACAAAAACGACGCACGAAACGTATGCACAGGTACAGACGAGCGCGAACTAAAAGTGTCACCAATGTTATTTCACTGTGTTTGAAAAGCTCTTTTAGCAGACGGGGGGGACTGCAGCGAGCGAAGTGGCCTTCGTGCGCTCAGCAACTACAACGCAATCGTTCCGGCGAAAGCACAAAACCTACAATTCTCCCCCACCGCGAGATAAGCGCGCAATCGCACGGCCGTCTACACCCCCCCGCCCCCCACGGGGCAAAGTACGCGAGCGCGAGCGTCGCGACGAGCGAGGAGCCGAGCTAAAGCCCCGCCGAGCGCGCCCTTTGCGCCATCTCGCTGGTAATGCTGGAAACACGCTGAAAACACGCTTTATATAAATATGTTATTGTTTGAACGTTCAAGGACGTGCGCTTTCGTGGCTCAGCGGTTAGCGCCGCGCGCTGCAGAGCGAGAGGTCCCTCGTTCGATGCCGCACGTCGAAAACATTTTTCTGCATCATTTTGCTTTGTGGCTTTTATAAATGTATAGATACATATACATATACCAGACATGACGGCGATAGCAACCGCGTTGGCGACGCCGACGGCGAAAACTTAGCCGAGAGTGTGCATATAATTGTTATCGCAATAGAAGTAGCCTTACTGCCACCGCTGAAGGTAATTATTTGAAAACCATAAATTTTAAAACATACCAGTCAGTACTGCTTAATCCTGAGGTCGACTACATAGCTGAGGTGAGCTTATTTTCAATGTCAAGCATGTCAGCTTACATACTAATACCATTAGTTAGGCCAAGGAAGCGTACAGCACAGAAAGCGTTAGATATGCCACCTTGGACAATTTTAGTCACACATCCATGGACACCGTTTTTTATTCTGGGCCTTTTGTAATTTCAGTATAAGTCCTAAAATCTCTTATTTGATTTCGCGGCAAGGAATACATGGTTACAATCAAC
>JALIZH010017905.1:0-66311 GCA_030522465.1 Rhipicephalus appendiculatus
CATATACTGGTCGATGATCGCTGTGTATATAGTTTTTTATCCCTATCGCTTCTCTCTTTCTTCTTTAGCGTGCAACATAAACTTTCTTCTATCGTCTAAGTGATTCATGTGAATCATTTCTCGTCGGACAACCACAAACATAGTGACAAACATCCCTAAACATTACACCCGCCTACCACACCCCATGGTATTTTAGTATGCGCCCGACATTATTTACAGTCTATATCAGCCCAGTAGCGGCAAAAACTTTGGAAAGGCTCACACGACAGCACGAAGGGGCCCACGTCGCCGAAAGCTTCGATCAACTCAAAGAATAGAAACCATGGTTCCAGTCGGAGCCAGTCTGCGTGACACTCAAGTCTCCTACCAGGGAGCCACACCACCAAATGAAACTGCTGCAGGAAAAGGCCGTATACAGCTGTCATCTCGGGACAACATCAAGCGTGGTTGCAGTGTTGGCTAACTCATTCGATAACAACCTAACAAATACAACGTATATACTGCTATGATGCAGCAACCTATAGTCAAGCTTTGGCCGATGCTGTAAAAATACGGTAACGACGGGTACTCATCATACGATTCTCATCGCACCTAAGTGTGCACTTCGTTTTGATAATACTTTAAAAGTGATCGACAAAAAAGTGATAGAAAAAACCGAGAGCAAAACAGAAAGATAAAGGAGAGAACGCAAGATACAGATTGGAAAAATAAAGAGAGAAAGATAAAGAAAGCAAGAGGAGAAAGAGTGCTTACCATAGCCACACATAGTATAAAGGGCATGGAGGAGGGAAAAGAAAGTCAGGGTAAGGGTTAGGGTGAAGGTGGAGGGGAAAAGCATGAGCCATGGAATAGGCATGCATGGTATAGTATATGAATAGGTTGGAGAGGGAAGTGACGGTGTCTAGTGTCTAGCTTCCCCAATTCTTTTGACATGGATACTTGGACCTTTTTTCATGCTTCCCACAGACGCACGCCTGACTGCTAAGATGTTAGTGCTGCGTGCGTGAATGTTTAAACAGTGATTGGTTTATAAAGCATTTCTGTAAATATAAGGTGCATGAGTGCTATACCTGCATGTGAGCCAAAGCCACCTCAATATACTATTGTGACAGATGGCATACATCAATCACTTGTAAATGGGCCCGACGCTCAGCACACGACCGTAGTGATATGAAACGGCCTAATGCACTTCAATTTTTTTTGACCGCGAACTCTTTCGACTTGAAAGGAACGGCAATCCACCTGGTTTGGCCTGTTCAATCATAATGATGATATGTGATGCTCAAGTAACAAAGATTGTCTCGCTTTTGCGCTATATTGATATGCAGCATAACTGCTAGAAATTGTAACGATCTTCTTTGTTACTTTTTTTCAGACACTTTCCGAAGCGTTGAAACTTTGCTCTTCGTAGCTGCTGACAATTCCTGTGGTATTTTTAAGATCGAGTCACTAACAGATTGTACGTATTTGCACTTCATTCCTACGCTGTAAAATACATTTTACTATTCACCAGTTGCAGTTTCGTTGGGCCCTCACAAGATGCCCAGCGCACAATAGTCATCGGTGAAAAGAAGCTTTCATGGAGAGCCATCGCCCAATTTTAGTGCCTATATCAATGCGCGCCTGAGTTCGGCATTCTACGGTCTATGCGGGACCACGCCGTGGCCCCTTCCTTGAAAGAACAGATGTTTAGATAATATCACGCGTCCAGCGTCGTGTAATGAGGGAAGTGCTCCATAAGTGCCGGTATTCTTCTCGTGTTTATGCACAATGCAAGGCGCGTGGTGAGCCTAACGAGGAGCTCGACCATATCATTAGGGCCTGTCCCGAATCTACTCGCACAATAAAACATACCACAAACCCTACATTGACGATCACCACGGCCGAGCAGAGGGAGGCTATGCTGCTCAGCTCGTGCCCGGAGGACCAGCTCTGGGCTGTCCGGCTGCCTGAAGGCGCCACCAGAATTCAAGGCCTGGCCGCCACATGAGGAAAGGGGGGTAACGGAATCTAATAAAGTTCGTTGCTCAATATTTTAACGAAGGGTACCTCAATCAAAAAAGCAAACCGACTTTATTTAGAAAAAATAGGCACAGTGCATAAATATTCAGCCTGTCATACATAAACCAAGTTTCCAAGAACAGAATATAAGAAACCATACAAAATTACGGAGGCTCAGGAATGTGACTTTTACTGCAGCTTTTTGAGAATTCTTATTCCGAGACATGGAGGAAGGAATACTCAGGAGAGGCCCTATCGTATCCCAATGCATTGCGAGAAGTGTGGCGGAAGTGACGTCAAATTTATGGGGCAAACAAACCGATATGGGGCAAACAAAACAGCAGACGCCCCGCGTTGTGCTCTCCACGCTGATTCGCTTCTGCGCAGATTTGCTGTCCCGACGTAAACTTAGCGCGTTTTATGCGGTTTGCATGCAGTAAAATGTTGAAAGCACACGTTTACCAGGCTGTTCTGGCGTGGCAGGCACGAGCGCTAAGTGCAGAAATTCTTCGAGGAGCATTTTTGTGCAACAGTACAGAAAGTACCGGTAAGTGCCCTAATCAAAAACATTCAGCCCCTGCATCGTTGTGTTCGAACTCACCTGGCAGTGACTTACGCGTCCTGCTGGGCATTAGGCCTTCCTTTCTGTTCGACGCAACGCCAACCCAGTATTTGACGAAAGTTTACATCGAAAAAAGGACACCGCCGTATTGTATTTGTATACACGATCGTGCACGTAAAGTTTGCAATTCCACTGCGCACCATGCAGCGCGCACACACCGCGCAATACATACACCACGTATAGTCCGATAACGACAACAAATGTTTATTGCCCTTCCGTATGAACGACAGAGCCCCTAAAAAACGCTATACGATGCCTATGGCGCATGTCACGGCGCGTCAGACGCCAGAAACATAAGTTCACGTGCGTTATGAGTTGACACAATGCGTAAGAACCAAGAGAGCGCACATCTCAGAGCTTTACATGACCATGCAAGCAATGAAGCTACCGTACGTACACATGAAAAGTGACACCCGGTACTTTCCGCAGTGCCCGCGATTTGCACGGGGTAAACGCAACAGCTGGGCATTGCGTGGCTTTCCTAAAAACACTCACAGAAGAAGCAGCACGAGTACATCGACTGCGCCGCTTGCACGGCGAAAATAAAAGAAAGGCTGCAGAAGTTCGGCGGTTCCGCGACTCGCCAATTCGCTCGGTGCTCGCATGCGCTTGCAAACGACGCGACGGAAATCGCAAAATGGTTAGCTGTTCCTTCGCTAGGAGGTGATGCGGGCGTTTGCAAGGTGGAGGCTTCACGAATGTGACGTCAGAGCCTCTCCTTAGTTTTCCTTCCTCCATGTTCCGAGATATAGGAAGAGAGAATAACATAAAAAGTCACAGTTTCACCGCAAGGGTGAAGCAATGAATGCGATAGCAACAAATTGTAATGTTATACGAAGTAAGGCTGGCAGCTAACTCTTTTGGATCCGATCTCACGCAACACTAGAAAACGCTGCTTTAAGAGCTTACGGCCGCTCCAGGGACACTGCTCACCACATTCTCTTCGCGTTGAGATCGCAGCACGTAGAATGGTACACCGGCCCCCCCGTTGTCGGCCGCCGAGAAGGGGAGATAACGCGCGCGCCCGCGACATCGCGCTCGTAAAATCGAAGGTCGCTCGAGGGACCCCCCCCCCCCTCGCATCTTTTCACGCTCACGAACGACGGGCGGGGCCGGTTATATATATACATATACATATACGGCGGATGACGGCGGCGACGCCGACGGCAACAACCAGCCCAGAGTGTCCATATGATTGCTATCGCAATAAAAACTGTACGTCTATGTATTGCCTGCAAGGATTAATTACTGCTTCGGTGAACGAAATGGCAGCGTCTTTGGGCGTGACGTACAACTGCTGGTGACGACAAAGCACGTGGATTCTGACGCCCGTGTCGCTAAGCGTCTGCTCAGAATGCTCGTCCAGCAACAATAGCAGACGAACCACTTTTACTTTTGGCCTCACTGTGTAGAAAATGCTGCGCATGGAGTGTCGGGTGCGTTGGAAGTATTACAAAAAACTGTGTTACGTGGTTATTGTACATACGCATCACCTGTTCTTGTCCCATATCACCTCTGTTACTCCATTCCCCCCTTTGCCTCTTCCCCTGTGCAGAATAGCAGGACAGAGTGCCCAAGCTCAGGCCAACCTCTCTGTCATGTTATAAGCTCGCTCTCTATATGTATACTGTACCAATAAATCATTCGATGGATTACAACGACGCCTAGGCCATCCCGAAATGTAGCCACCGGAACATTAGAGCTGAGCATTAAAAAGAAATGCTGCAAATCTCGCTTCAACTAGCGAAATTACACCATTCGGACACCGTTACCAACATGTTTCCAGGCTTTGTAGTTGGTATTGAGTTTTAAGTGTCTGCAGCAACTGAGAATTAAGTTAAAGCATCACTAAACTACAGGCACATTGTTCTACAAACAAAATTTTATATTCTTTGCATTGCTATCAGATTGTCTCAACGTTGTGCGCATATATCCGTAACCTTTGAAATTCATTGACGGTATAGTTTTCTGATTTTTCGTTTTTTTTTCTTTCCAGGGAACGCCATGCGTTACGACCTCCGAGTGAAAAATTCTTTTATAACTCGAAGGCCTCGCATATCGTGTCGAAATTATTATAACCGCGTTATAGGACGTCAACCTTCTTTCACTGTTTACGCTGCTCAGTGTCGCTGGGTGTTCTAAACGTGGAGACTAAGTGCATAATACTTTTATCGGAATGAATTTTCGTGCCAACTTTCAACCTAATTTCTTTGAATCTGTTCCAATTTCGCGTGTTACTGTTAAGAAATCGCAAGCATCCTTCCGATTAATTGATAACTCGAGCCATGAGCCATGAACACCACTAGAGTTCATCGCTAGACGGCGTTACCTCCTAAGAATGCGAGATAAGCATAGTGCTTGGATATTCCCACAGAGCCAGTGAAATTACAAATCTGAATTAAACGGCACATCCGCCAGTGTACACAATGCCCACTTTCTTGCGTAAGATCTGATAATCACCATGAAGGTGTTGATCAATATGAAATCATCATACCGCGTAGACGCTGGCATGAAGTATCTAAGGCGGGTGCATAAGATACCCTTAAAGCTTTTTTTTTAGGGGCGAAGCTCCTTAGGGCATAGGCTAGTCCGGCGTCGTCTTGCGTTGTCGTCGTCGTCGTAGCCACCCCTGTGCGATGACGATGACGCTGCCATCACGGCACAGCACATGGAATGTACCCACTATGCGTCATAACGATGACGCTGATGACGATGATTACGATGACGATCGCGATGCCATACAACATATGGCATCACGATATGGTCCCACATGCATATCGTTTGACCACATGCAACCAACCACCATCCGAGGAACCTGCATCGATCTCGTCTTTGCAAACTTTCCACTACGACCCATCCAGGAACCGCTCTCCCTCCATTTCGCCGACCATAAAGCGATAAAGCCATAAGACCATAAAGTTTGTCACGTCTTTGATGGTGTACTGGGCGAATTTCACGGAAGATTCACGGTTTACCGATGAACCTCCGGAGCTTCGACCACTCATCATCATTCACTCCGTGGTTATGCTGCGATTTTTTTTACTCTCGGAGCAGCAGCAACAAAATTTCGTCATGACGGCGAGCAACTCGCGCCGCGCAGAGTACTCCTACGTGCATATCTTTTAAAATCACCATCTGCACCCGAATTTTTCATGAGAGCTGTGCACTCCTTGTATGGCAGTAGATAAAAGACACAGTATCCAGTTTTCGAAAAATAATGGGCAATGTGGATATTACAATAGCAGGAAGGGACATATTAATTCAGCAGGTCTATCACTGCGAACTTGTTCCCTCTTTGCTGAAGGGCTTCACTCTTCCTGTCCTGCCACCAAAGCACACAGCCCTGGATGGATCAAACTTCCAGAGAAGCAAACTACCAGCCTGCTTTCAAACCTTGCGATCAAGAATGGTACAAAACCTCTGTAGTCGAAGTGGCCGCGTTAGGTAAACCACAACCTGCTATCGCGACACTTGCTTTCGTGATAGCGACGGCTGTTTCATAAAATGGTGAGCCCATGAGCTATTTACCCAATGAAGCACGCCTGCTTAGTCCGAGTAGTAAATCACATCCAGCTTGAGATTTGTCGTTGGTGTTTCCGTAAGCCACTCAAATAGCCCTTCTCCTCCTCCCCCCCCCCCCCCCTCCCCCCAAAGGCTACATTGCCGCTCGAATCAGCCGTCACCACTTCGTCTCCGTACACCAGACTGGCCCTTAAGGTAAAAACTGTCTTCGTGGCACAAGCACCCTCTCAACAGCGCCTTCAGCGTCGGAACGCATGTGATCTTTCTTTGTTGTTATTTGCCACCTCGCGATTCATTTCCTACCTTTTGCCTTTGTTTTGAATAAGAGGTGTTGAAACAGGCAACATCAAGTAGGCACGTTTCTTTCTAGGCTGCAGTGCGCACATCGACCAGTCAGAAGGAAGCCGTCGCACACCGCGTTGCTAATGCCACGCGCGCTTCTTTTTCTGCTTTCATTGAACCCAACCGTTGCACGTGTAACCATTGCCTTGCACGCGCTACACCAGAATGCCAAAAATTCAATACAATTTGAGATTGTTCTGATAAGCTTGAGCGCACAACGCGAACAGTGGAGTTTATTGTGGAAATAAGGCGGCCACCAATGACAAGGCTGGAATCTTTGATGTCGCGTATATAAATGCTGAAGCGCTTAAACTCTGATCAGGTTATTCGCTAACCGACGAATATGTGCGCTGATATCGTTGCACTTTAAAAGCCGTTATTTTTTTTCTGGGCGCGAATTCTTGCGATAAACAGCTTTATTTTACCAGCTATGATTGTTTTGTTCATCTCACAACCGCGTGTGGTGTGGTAAAGGTGCTTCCTGGTCCACGCGCTGGAAAGTACCTTCCTGAAGGCGTCAGTCAAGCTCACGCCGTCGAGAGGACACCGGCGCCAACCCTAACCAGCGAGCTGCGACAGGCAACAAGGTCGACCATCAGAATACGAATCCATACCCGGTAAGGCAATATAAATCCTTAAGAAAGGGGACGTCGAGCGCTTGAAAAATTACAGGCCGATCAGCTTACTGTCCGTTGCCGACAAGCTATTTACAAAAATAATAGCTAATAGAATAAAGCCGATAGCAGAGTTCAATCAACCACAGGACCAAGCAGGATTTCGTACAGGGTACTGAACACTAGACCATATTCACACTATCAATGAGGTGATAGAGAAATGCGCGGAATAAAACCAACCCCTATATAGAGCCTTCATAGTTTACGAGAACGCATTTGATTCGGTAGACCTATTAGGAACCATGCAGGCACAGCGGAATTAAGGCGTCGAAGAAGCATATATAAACATACTGGAAGAAATGTACAGGCGATACACAGCCCCTCTAGTCCTCCATAAAGAAAGAGACAGAATCCTTATAAAGAAAAGCGAAAGGCAGGGAGACACGATCTAAACAATGTTATTCACCTCGTGTTTACAGGAGGTGTTCAGGGCCCTAGATTGGGAACAGTTAGGGACAACAGTTAATGAATAGTACCTTAGTAACCTGTGATTCGCTGATGATAACTCATGATCACTGAACTGGACAAGGAAAGCAGAAGAGTAGGTCTGAAAATTAATATGCATAAAACTAAATTGATGTGCGAAAGTCTCGGGAGAGAACAGCGCTGTGCGATAGGTTGCGAGAGATTGGAATCAGTAAAATAATGCGTCTATTTATGACAGATAGTAACCGCGGAGTCGAACCATGAGAGTGATGTAATTAGAAGAATAAGGATGGGGCGGGGAACATTCGGCAAGCATTCTGAAATAATGAATGGAAGTTACAACTACCCTCAAGAGGAAGGTATGTAACAGCTGCATCTTACCGGTACTTACCTACGGAGCATAAACCTGAATGCCCACAAAGACGGTTCTAATTAAATTGAGGATGTCGCAGCGAGCGATGGAAGGGAAAATGATAGGTGTAACCTTAAAAGACAGGAAGACAGCAGAGTGGGTGAGGGAACAAACGGATGTTAATGATATCGTGATTGAAATCGAAATGAACAAATTGCACCATCTGGAACACATCGAAGTGGCGCCCCCCAGCTCTAAGGCATGTTTTTCATGGTTATGAACGACCACTACGCTATGCGTTGGATAGCTAACTTCAAGGCGCCTTCAGTTCGCCTCGCATAGTGGAGTCAGACAGTTCAATAACTCGGCATTATCATCGTTTACAAGTGCGGATGAAATCACTGACACCGATTGCCTGCCTCATGGTCCCGTCGACCCACCGTAGCAAGACGACCAGGATGGTTTCTGTTTCTTGGGAACGTCAGGTGCCGACTACTTTGCTGAGTGGCCGCGAAGCGACCTGGAAGCGAGGAACCTAGTGGAATACATTGAAAGCCGATCGCCGTTGTTCGGAAGGCATTCAAGCAAGGTCCGGTGTCGTTATCGTTGCAAAAGCGCATTCTCCTGAAGAACTGCTCGCCACTTCGAGGTAATCTGCTTGTAATACCTTCAGCATTACGTCCAGAGGTTCTGAAAGCACTACAGGGCGACCAGACCGTATACTGGCTTCTTCTCTGTGGCAGGTATTACCCATCGCACAGGAACATGCCGGGATTCTGATCGATGGAACACACCGCCGTCTAGGTCATCCGGACTTCTGCAGCCCATTGAATCATCTGGCCGACCGTTCCACTGGCCTCGCATTGCTGTGGACGCCAACCATTACGTAGGGACTCGACGAGACTGTCACCAAATGGAGGACACCGCCGAACAGGTGATCCGGACTTGTGCTGCCAATCGAACCACCTCGCTGACGATATCATAACAGAGGGATACACTTACTGGGGCTTTTACTGACGTTGATTGGCGCAAACAAATAAATCGTCGTACCTTCTGACTACCTCTCCCGCTACGCCGAGAAAACGGTCCTGCCGAAAGGCCGTTCCACCGAGGCCGCCAAACTCTTCGTTGACAACAATAACCTGCATCATAGGGCTCCACAGGACCTCATTACCGACAGAGGCCTCATCACCGACCGAAGGGGTAGGGCAGACGAGGTACGACGAGTAAGCCTTGGAAGGATGCACGGCTTTGAGCTTCTCGTCGGGGGGCGGTCAATGTTGTCGATGGCACGCTCGAGCGCACAGATCATCTTAAATTTGCCTGGTGCAGGTCCAGTATTGAAATTGAGTCCCCACTCGAGAACGGCAACTTCGTCATGAAGTTGCCGTTCAACAAATTCAACCACAAATTGCGGTAACCACAATTTGTTGTTAAGTTCCAACAACGAATTGCGGCCTTGTGCGCATGTCTGACCCTCTCCCCCCTGACCTTTCTTGCTGTTGTTATTCTTGTGGTCCCTCCCCTTGTCCCGTGCCAACGAATCGCGACGGCATGTGTATCTGTGTATGTAACGCGGGAATCTTTTATTGCGATAGCAATTATATGGACACTCTCGGCCATCGGCGTCGCCGTCGGCGTTGGCCGCCGCCATCCCCCGTATATGTATATGTATCTATATATTTATAAAAGAGACAAAGAAAAATAATTCAGAAAAATGCTTCCGACGGGCGGCATCGAACGAGGGACCTCTCGCTCTGCAGCGCGCGGAGCTAACGACTGAGCCATGAAAGCTCACGTCCTTCAACGTTCAAACGGCGAGCTATTTAATACAGCGAGTTTTCAGCATGTTTTCAGCATGACCAGCGAGATGGCGCAAAGGCCGCGCTCGGCGGGGCTTAGCTGGGCGCCCCGGCGTTCGTCGCGACGCGCGCTCTCAGGCGCTCCTAGCTCTCCGGCGCGCACTTCACCCGAAGGAGGGGGGAGGGTAGATGCCCGTGCGCGCGCGCGCTTATCTGGCGGTGGCGGAGAATGGGGCTTTCGGCGGAACGATAGCGTTGTAGTTACCGGGCGCGCGAAGGTCACATCGCTCGCTGCAGTCCCCCCCCGTTTGCGAAAAGAGCACGCTTTTCAAACACAGCCAAGTAACAACTGAGACACTTGATAGTTCGCGCTTGTCTGTACCTTTGAATACGTTTCGTGCGTCGTTTTTGTTTGAGCAGCGCGTTAAGTGCTGAGCTGTGAACGTTGTTAGTTCTCTCTTGTCCTGTGCGTGTTGTTTTCGCGCGTCATGTGTGCGTGAGCAGCGCGCTGCACGTTTCGACCTGCTTGCCATTCGTCGCTTGACATTCCAATTTGTTGCTATTGCATTCATTGCTTCACCTTGTGGCGAAACTGTAACTTTTTTTTAAAACCCGAACTCCATGTACCATTGGCATCTTTGATAAAGGCCGGTCCCCGGCTGAAAGCTCAGAATGAATGTTATGTTTTTCACTGTGAGTCTCTTATATATATATGTATATATATATATATATATATATATATATATATATATATATATATATATAGAGAGAGAGAGAGAGAGATAGTTGACGTGTGCAATGACACCAGAAAGCATGAAAATAGCTACACAAAAGTGTGACGGAACAGCTCCAGCGAGAACGTCTCTTTAAGACATCAAGAAGAAATTCATCGAGGTGTGCCAAGCCACTCAGTTATAAACTTAACGGTGTCTGAATCTTGCACAACTGAGGGTGCGCTTACACAATCGTGGCCCGTTATCCCATTCATAAACAACGCTTCAGTCACTTCTCTCTTTCATTGCGATATCAATTATATGGACACTCTCGGCTGGTTTTCGCCGTCGGCGTCGGCGTTGGCGGCCGTCATGTCCCGTATATGTATATATATCTATATATTTATAAAAACCTCAAAGAAAAGTAATTCAGAAAAATGTTTCCGACGCGCGGTATCGAACCAGGGACCTCTCGCTCTGCAGCGCGCGGCGCTAAACGCTGTGCCACGACGGCGAACGTCCTGCAATGTTCAAACGGCGAGCTATTTATATACAGCGAGTTTTCAGCGTGTTTTCAGCATTACCTGCGAGATGGCGCAAAGGCCGCGCTCGGCGGGGCTTAGCTGGGCGGGGCTTACCCGTTCGTCGCGACGCGCGCTCTTAGGCGCGAACTTTACCCGAAGGGGGGGGGGGGGGGTAGATGCCCGTGCGTGCGCGCGCTTATCTCGCGGTGGCGGAGAAAAGCGCTTTCGCCGGAACGATAGCGCTGTAGTTACCGGGCGCGCGAAGATAACATCGCTCGCTGCAGTCCGCCTGTTTGCGAAAAAAGCACGCTTTTCAAACACAGTGAAGTAACAACTGTGACACTTGTTAGCTCGCGCTCGTCTGTACCTGTGAATACGTTTCGTGCGTCGTTTTGTTTGAGCAGCGCGTTAAGTGTCGAGCTGTGAATGTTTTTAGTTCGCTCTCGTCCTGTGCGTGTTGTTTTCGTGCGTCATGTGTGCGTGAGCAGCGCGCAGCACGTTTCGACCTGCTTGCCATTTATCACTTGACATTCCAATTTGTTGCTATCGCATTCATTGCTTCGCCTTGTGGCGAAACTGTGACTTTTTTCTGTTGTTACCCACATGTGCAAGCTTCTTTGTCTTCTGAAACATGGTATGCGCCTACAATTAAACAGTGTGCTGCTAAATTGCTTGAAATCGTCAGCTTACCTACCAAATTTTCATGTTGCCGCGGCGTCTCTTTCAGACATTGGCCGGTTTGACCAACGTATGTCTTTGCAGATGTAGGAGGGATTTCGATACTACGCCAGTAGAGCACTCCCCATATTTATACCTATGCTGAACCTCGCACTTTTCCCGTGACACCTGCCCAGAATTTGCTTTCTTGCATAGGCCGCGCAGTTTGTACGGAGCAGAAAAAATTGCTTTCACGCCGTTCATTTTGCCTGTTTTTTTTTGTTTTTTTTTTAGCCCATGTGATACATCATGTACGTACGGGATGACAGCCATCTTTCTGCAATTTTCGCCGTCTGCTTTGTCCGGTTTACTTCAGTCACAAATTCCCAAAAGCGCTTTTTCGCCGACCGAGGTGATTAGCGTCTTTAAGTATCCGCAATTCAGAAGTTTGGTGACCTGTATTGCAAGTGTGGTATCTTTCTTGTGCTCACAAGATATTCTGATCGCCTACCCTATACACACGAAGTTACTATCGCTCTCTTGACTACCTTTGAGTGTCCGGATTCGTAGGGCAAAAGTCCCTTCTCTCACCTGGTTTTGTATTCCCAGCACATGCAGTGTCTCGAAAATACGGAGTACAAATTTAAGAACTGTAAGTTGTGGTTATCCGATAGTCCATTCGTGAATTCCAAACCTTTGTGTGCCTCGCCAAACAGATCCAACACTTCTTCTGCGCTTATTACATTGAATTGATCATAACTGAAGTAGATAAGGAAATCGTTCACATATCTGAAGCATTGCATGGCCCTAATTGCCCCAACGTGGTCGGAAGCTTTGTTTCCTTTCCCTGGAAAGATATGCGACAAAACGGGTGCAACATTCGACCCAATGCATATTCCAGCTTTTTACGAGTAAGGATATCATTAAAAGCAAACAAACAAGGATTTAAGGTACTCTCTTAAATATCCAAGAGTCTTCGACACTTGTGCCGCACTCACTCTGGAACTTGATGTTCCCATAGCAGTCATTGCTTTCCTCAACTGCCGACATGACTTCCACGGAGGAACGGTGTAGAAGCGCTCTTTAGGATCTACTGAGAGGCACTTCACTGGTTCCGTAACACTCAAGTATGTGGCAACTTCGGCAGAATTGCGCACAAGGAATGGATATTGTACTGCTGGTCGCTTCAGATGAACTTCGAGAAAGACGGACACGTTGTGTGGCCAAGTGCTTTTTAATCAATTTTTCCGTCATAAACACTAGGCGATAACAAACGTCCATGACTGTGGATGCACGAAGTGTCACAAGTTGCCGACACTATTGTGCGGTAACCCGGTATTTTTGCGCCCCTTTGCATATGCCGGGATTATCTACACGCTGCAAACCTATCTTATTATTTTTCCGCATTGATGATTCCACCTTATCTAAATCAAATGTAGCTTAAATGCAGTTATCGTCACCATTTAGCGGTTTGCGCAAAGGTAAATGTATACCTTTACGTAGGCACGTAAGCTTTTACGTATGGGGAGCTAAGACCTTTCTAAAATATTCGTTCCAGTAAGACGGTACACGCAATACGGAATTTGGTAACGCGGTAACTTGAAGCTAAAAGTCCCAAATACCATCATCAAGGCACTCGAAGAACAGGAGGAATGAGACTTATTCTTGGCTTGAACGTGCGGTGAATGTGCTACAGGTGGATATTCTACACGTGGTTTTGCCTTCGTTATGCCAAGCGAGGACAGTATACGACCGCCTGAGCCCAGGCAGTGCTCCGCATTTAAAATATGATCGTCAAGGCGCTCGAACAACAAGCGGAATAAGGCTTCACTTTGGCACGAGCGTGCGCTCAATATGCAACTAGTGGATATGGTATGCCCCGTTTTGCCTGCCTTGCGCGAAGCGACGAAAGCCCACAACAGCCCGGGAGCCTAAAGTGTTCGGCGCTTAAAATTCACACCAGTTCGCGCAACGAGCCTCAACCAACGATTTTTATTTTTTTTTGTTTATTACATACTGCAGACCCTTAGGTCCAAGCAGGTGGGCAGTTTCAATAGGACATGATTATTACAGAAATGGACAACAAGAATTGTTTGGGGTTGCTGTAAGATAGTCACAGCAAAAAAAAAAGCGATATGGAAAAGTATTTCGTTATAATTGTGAATAACAGGCGTAATAAACAAAACAAAATAGACTACACATCAATACTGGGAAGTCTCACTATCTTTCTTGTTTTTGAGAAATTCGTATAGACTTCCTTGAAGCTTTGTGTCGAAAGCGGGTGGCTGTGAATTTTCCTTTTCATAATTTCCCAGTACAATCGAATTCCCAATGTACTCCTGTCGAAACCTGGGTGACGTGCAGGTGGATCTATAGTCATGGCAGTCCAAAGAAAAAAAATGTGCTAGAAATGTAGGGCAGTCGATGAATAGAGCACAATGGCCGAAACAATGCCATACATCTGCGTGCGTCAAAATGATGCATAACAGACAGCCAAGTAGCACGGCCGCGTCTTCAACCCAGCTCACTGCCGATTAGGATGACTTTCCCATTGTCCGGGTGCGACTACTACGAACTGCTAACTAAAGCGGCATGGAAACAGAAGTACTCCTAGCCATGTTCGTCTTCATTACCACCGATATTACTATGAGTGCGGCTCGCTTGGACATCAAAGAGGTCAGTTTTTATTTCAATGCATTTGTAACTTTGAAGCGCAAAGTGGCCTAACCGAGATCATGCGCACGCTCTTCAGCATTTGTGCTTTGTTTTCGTTTTACGAGAAAAGTCGGGTTTTGATATGTCCAGTTAATTCATGAAACTGGTTACCTAGTAGCAGTCGCAGAAAGCTGCTAAAAGACTAATTGCTTTGCTGTTTTGCTGAATTATGATTGTCAGAGGAAGCACCACTTGACGATGATCATTTCACGAGGAAAGACGCCCTTGGAAATTCCTGAAAAAGCGGCTTAATTCTCATTGGTTGTTGTGTATACATCATATCGGATGTATTTATATTTATACCTGGAAACTGAAGTGTACGAAACTTGCAAATAAGGTATAGCAAACCGAAAGTCTGACTGAAGTATGTAAAGTTCGAGATCGTCGAAGTAGTGGCCTGCTACCCGAAAAAGCTGTGCAACGGTGTTACTGTTTAGCTGTTACTGAAGCGTCGCCAGCGCGAAGTCGGCGACGGGAATGACAGCGGGTTCGTCCGTTCCGTACGCAAGTAGAAACAGTGAAGAGATCGGAGAAGTGTTTGGACAAAACAACAGCTTTAGTCGAGCTATTGCGGCACAAGCGCTCTAAATACAACCCTTCAGAAAAAACTAACAATAAACAAATAGAATCACACAATGAGCTTACAAAATTACACAAAATCAGTTAACGCTAAAACTAACAATGGAATGAAATAAAACCGAAGAAACGCGAAAGTTCGATGATATAAACAGGTGAAGCATACGTGTGATGACCGGTAGCGTTGCGTCCACGACGATCGAATGCGAGAAGTCCCGAAGATATCTGGCACGACTCCGATGTCGGTGGGTCCGAGTTGCAACGCCGATGTTTCCGGGAGTTAGCGCTTGAAGGAGATCTCGGGCAGGTTGAGCTAACCCGAGATTGAAGTCCCGATGCCTACGTTGCAGACGTGTCTCAACTAGGCGAACGGCTAAGTTTAGGTGGCCAGCCGATACAAAGCGCACACTAAAAACTTCTAGGAGAGATACTCGTTGATCTACTTCTACTGCATGCTTGTCAAGCAGCTAGACTGATTGGAAGGGCGATATCCTGCGCTTAAATCCCCTTCGTGTCGCCTCACTCTCTTCCTGGGGGGAAAAGGGGGACCATCAACGTGGGGCCAATCATGTGCGTTTCATTGTCGCAAAAGTCCGCGCTCAAAATATTTACCACGCCCCTTTTTAATTAGGGGAGGGTTCTCCATTATTCCAAAGAGACAACCCGTTTACGGTGACTGCGTAGGCGGCTCGTGCACGTGCAGCTCCTACCGTGGGAATGTATCCTGCCTCCATTCTTATGCCGAGCGTTTTGCAGCCAAAAAGTTCGGGGCTCACTGCGGATTTCCGTATACCTGCCGTCGCCTCGGCATTCAACAAAGAGCTAACTTCGGCAGCGACACTCCCTTCCGCTGGTCTTCGCGGCTCTACGAAAAACAAGTCCCTGACGTCCAAGACGGTGCGCCGGTCAGCGGGTTGGGTGCGGCGCGCGTTAAAGCATGACGAGGGGTCGAAAAAGTGGCATTCCGTGACAAACGGCTTTTGGTAATGTATTCGCTGTGTCCGCACGATGCCTGCTGCCTGCTTAATGTAAGAATAACAGGCTGTCCTATTTCATGAATGTACTATTTGTGCAAAAATGTAGATTTGGTCATCTAGATCAGTTTGCAGCCTTGAAGAAAACAAGTTCACTTGTCGAAACTTCGGCTCCAGCCCACCCCCTTTTTGCGAGTTTTTCATCAGAAGCTTCCATCTTCCCCTTACCGTTTCTTTTTTGGATTTCCACTCAACCAAAGAAAAAAAAAAGAAAGCGCATTGTGAGAGTCCACTATTTTCCTTCGCGCATATATTTAGTACTGACAGCCAGAAAAAGCACATGCCCCTCCACTTTCAACGAGGGAAACATGCACCATACCGAGGGATTACTTCTAACTACTAGTCTTGATGGTACGAAATATCTGAAATGATATAGCTCAGCTTTATCGAGACTGGACAAGTCGAAGGGGGACACACCATAGGCAGCTTGATGAAACCACTTGATTAATCATAGAATCGGCAACTATTCATGGGCTGGGTGACGACTGTGTTAGTACAGAAGAGTTGATAGGGGGGCTAGTTGGAAGCCATTTATTATGACAACTTGGCAGTGGAAACAAACGAGACAAGTAACCCGTCACTACCTCTGACAAAGACAGAACCAGTTTTTCTGAATGAAATTGTATCTGCGCATGCGTGAGTGTTGGTTCAATGTCTAAATATGTGTGATCCGGATTCAAATAAATCCTTTGTTGAAAGTTAAAAAAAGGTTGAAAGTTAGCGCCTTTGTTCGCCGCTTCATCTTGTCCCGTCTTGATAAATCTACGCTAGATAACTTCAGAGATGCTTCATACCTTAGGTTTAAAGGCGGCACCACGACACAACACACTCAAAATTTCATCGCCGCTGCACGAGGCTACATAACGCAGTTGATAATTCATATAGGCACAAACGATTGTACATACATACAACAACGGGGACGTTATTGTAGAGATCCTGAATTCTCTGGTAAAAGGTTTTCAGAACGCCAGACGAGACGCAAAGCTCACCTTTAAACAGTTTTACCTAGGATCGCAAAAAGAAATTTTCATACCTTATTCATACCTTATTATACCGGCTGTTCAAAGTTAAGCTTTATGGTTTTCTTAAAATTCAGCACTGGGAAGAACCTGAAAACCACCTTTGCAGATAGCTTATATATCCAGGGGGGACACAAAGTGAGACAATAATTATCGCTGTCAGGCGCCCAATTAACTCAGATTCAATAATTAACTTTTTAGTGACTGCAGCAAGCAAGCATGTTTGTATTGAAAAGTTGGAGGCAGTCGCGTTTATACACAGTTCCACTTGGAAGAATTCTTCTAGCATGTCTGTGCTCCGAGATATCCCGCTGCAAAGTTTCGTTGTGGTTTACGTGATTACGCATGCAAGACAGTCAGCAGTGGCGCCAACTCCTCCCCGGTGGGCCGTGGCAGTTGCGTGCGTCGTTTAATCTGACAACGGGTTGTAGGCATTGGCAAAGATGATAACGGTTGCCCTTTTGCTATTGGCTGGCGATGGCAAGCAGTGACTGTTCGTCACATTGGGGAGGAACATTGCGCTGATCCACAGCACCCTGTATGCGTAATCATGAAGACCACAATTAAACTTTGCAGCGGTATATCTAGGAGCACAGACATGCTAGAAAAAATCTTTCAAGTGGAACTGCGTATAAACGCGACTGCCTCCAACTTTTCAATACAAACATGCTTGTTTGCTGCCGTCACTAAAAGGTAATTATTGAATCTGAGTTAATTCTGAGCGATAATTATTGTCTCACCTTGTGTCCCCCCTGGATATATAAGCTATCTGCAAAGGTGGTTTTCATGCTCTTCCCAGTGCCGAATTAGAAAATCATTAAGCTTAACTTTGAACACCCGGTAATAATAAGGTATGACTGCTCAGTCATACCTTATTCACAAGTTTATTACACTCCACCCAGCAGGTATAAACGTTTCAAAGGGTAGTCTTGAATCCATCTGATATGGTGCATACGCAACGAAAACCAATAGGAATTAAGTGATTCTTCTAGAAATTTCTAACTACGCTTATTTCCGTGAAATGATCATTTTCAAGTCTTGCTTCCATCTGACAAGCAGAAGAAAGCACCATATTTCAGCGAAACGTCTACAGCCCAGACCCTGCTTTCTTTCGTTTCAACGAAATATTCAGTTTGACTCATCTGATTCGTCACGGCGGCCCCTCTTTTTTATTGCGATAGCAATTATATGGACACTCGCGGCTGGTTTTCGCCGTCGGCGTCGGCGTCGGCGTCGGCGTCCGCGTCGGCGCAATTTGCCGTATATGTATATGTATATATAGAACCTGCCCCCCCGCCCGTCGTTCGTGAGCGTCAAAAGACGCGAGGGGGGGGGGTCCCTCGAGCAACCTTCGATTTTACGAGCGGGGGCGCGCGCGTTTATCTCCCCTTCTCGGCGGCCGACAACGGGCGGGGGGGGGGGGGGGGCGACGTTCGATTTTACGAGCGCGGGCGCGGGCGCGCGCGTCATCTCCCCTTCTCGGCGGCCGACGGCGGGGGGCCGGTGTACCCTTCTACGTGCTGCGCTCTCAACGCGAAGAGAATTCTCTTAAACAAGCGTTTTCTAGGGTTGCGTGAGATCGGATCCAAAAAGAGTTAGCTGCCAGCCTCACTTCGTATAACATTACAATTTTTTTGCTATCGCATTCATTGCTTCACCCTTGCGGTGAAACTGTGACTTTTTTTTGTCCCTCACCCCCCACCCCCCGCATTCGCAATTGCCCTGTTCTCCTCCTTTGTTTGGATTGGAGGAGAGGGTACGAAACATATACATACAAGCGCTAAGGCAAGCAACTACAGCCTTGAAGACAAGTCCACTTGTCGAAATGTCAGCTCCGGGACGCCTTCTGTTTACGAAATGTTCAGCACAAGCTTCCATCTTCCTCTGACTCTGTTTTTTGTACCTTCGTTAGAATACCAACAAAAGAACGACCTGGTTTGCTTACACATCATCCTGTACTCCGTCACTTCTTGTTTATCGTCGCTGCAGTGTACGTTCTCAGAATTTGCATTTACGAACATTCTTCTTCGTGTTCTTCAATATCTCAACAGCGACAATGAAAAACCACTCCGTGTTCACAGTTTGACTCACAGTTTACTAGTGATGGATAAGGTCGGCTAAATGCGAAATCCTTAGAGTGTTGACGGATGCTGGTAATCTGCGGACTTGAGGTGCCTACGTCGAGTGTAGTTGTGGAGTGTTGTCTGTCTGCTTTTGCTGTATTACTGAAGGAAGGAAAAGAATTACCAGGGCTCGTTATTCCTTTGTTAGACAGAATATCATGAGAACTAATAGAAAATGACGTCAAAGAAAGTATGGGGGGATGTTAGTTGGAGTAGTTATGATATAATTGTGAAGAAAGTAAAGTGGACCAATAGATAACTTGCCGCTGGCAGGGACACAACTTTGAACCTTCGAGTACGAAGGCGCCCGGTAGTTTAAAAAGAGGGTTCTGCAGAAGTCTGCCATGCATTCTACAGTCCACTCAACATCTCTTTCTAAGAATAGTGAACAGTAGGGGACGCTATAGGGTAAACAAAATTAAAATCGTACTTTCTTGAACATAAAACTACGCTGCCTATATTCCATCAGTTCTTTACAATAGTACAAGTTCACGGTATTTTGACCACCAAGAAGAACTACGCATGTTATCAAATTACGTTTATGTTCAGCTTATTTTTACATGCGTAATTCATTTATTGACAGGTTCAGTATATCACCAGCTACGGCACTGCATCTCTAGAAGTCGGGACCAGGTATAGTGGCGAAAAATCAATCTGGCGAAATCGTTAAGCACACACATATACATGCACTTTCGCAACAATGAAAAGAGGAATTTCGGAAGCGGACACCTCTTGCATAGGATAACAAAATCATGCACTTGCCACCTGAAAAGGCAGAAAAGCACCCCAGGAGCGTCACCAGGCGCGCTAACTATAAAAATGCAACTTTATTTTATTTGTTTTCAATTATTGCTTTCTTGCAGTTTGTCGGAACGTCTGAGAAAATATGGACCGTCAAAACAACCAATAGAGAACGCATGAAATGCGAGGTCGATCACCTAAAATCTATTAGAGCACTGTCCATTGTCTTTGAAAGATCTTCCTTCATCAGGGGACGCAGGTAAGGTCCTGCAATCCCGCCGCACTTCTTAGATTAGACGCGTACTGTTCTTTCTCACTTGCAGGCGTGACTTACGATTACGGGGAGTGTTTGATACGCGTTACAAGAGGCGGATGACTGTCTTTTACAGAGGTAGGTATAAATTATGTACTCATTTGCAATAATCGGTTGACTCAGTTGCACAAGCATTATGGTACCTACAACACGGTCTTATTCACTAAGATTTCGGAAACTGCGCTCGATGAAATCAAGAGTTCGATGAATACTCGTCTGGTCGGGACCAATCATGGTGAAAAGGTCTAAGGAAGGCGCTGACCAAAAACCACTGCGCAAGATAATTTATTCTTTGACATCAACGAATTATTAACTCAAAACACTGTTTTGAGTGACGTGCTTTATTAATTCAATAAGGAAGGATAGCGCGAAAAACACAGCACTTCAAAGAGACGACGACACCTGCGCAAATTTGCAACTCTTTTATTCACACCTTGAGTGAGTGAATATATAGGACTGAGGGCAAAACGAGAAAGAAGGGACCACCACATGCGCAGATGAAACTGCAAAAAGAAAATAAGGCGATTAAAGCCCATGTTTTAGCAGAAATCATGTAAAAAAGCACATTCACTTTTATAAATAGCAAAGGACTGCATGTGGCGCTCCCTTCTTTCTCGTTTTTTTCCCTCTCTTATCCTATATATTCACTCGCTCAAGGTTCGAATAAAACAGTTGCAAGTTTGCGCAGGTGTCGTCGTCTATTTCATTGATGTTGTGTGTACTTTGTTCGATCCTTCCTTATTGAAAGAATGCACCAACTAGCCCCCCAAACGTGTGCTACTAGTGCTTTATCTTAGGCCGGCACCCCGCCGTCGCCGTCGCCATTGAAGCTCCCTGGCACGGTGCCAGCTGAGGCATCTCCCCCTCACGCGCGGGAATAAATGAGCCTTATGAACGCTGGAACGCGGATGGCGTCTGCACGATGTGCAACGCTCGAGAATACGAACGCATGTGAAAGGGAGGCAGATTTGTCTCTCTCTCCATATTTCTTCGACTCTGCCCTCTGCCCTCAAACCGGTGAACGCGGGGAACCATTACTTCACCCTGTCGTCCTTCCCAGTGGTTGGTCCGTTGCCTGGACAATGAAATGCCGCGCGCGCCGAACGCCGTGTGCGTCCCATTTCTAAGGAGCTTCGCTCGTCGGTTGTATTCGTACACGGAAGAACTGCTAGTTTTTTAAGTGCGAATGCACTTTATAAGCGACCCTGAATCCGCCGTCCCATGGGCTCCCAAAGCATCGCTCAGTGGCGCTGCGACTCTGGACAGGCAGCGCCATCTCTGGCGGAAAAATAGAAACTGGGAATATACGTTGCGCGTTTTCCTTTCTGTCCGCCGCGCTTCCGCTCGTTTCCGTGCACGTGCAGCGCTTTCGCGCTGCGCTTGCTGCGCCTCGCAAAAAAATAGAAACTGGGGGTAAGCGCCGCGCCTTTTCCCTTCTCTCCGCCGCGCTGCCGCTCGCTTCCGAGCGCGTGCAGAGCTCTCGCGCAGCACTTCGCTATGTACCGCTTGAAAAAGATCTCCCCGCTGGACAGGCACTTCGAAAAGCGAACGTAATCAAAGGAGGGAAGTTTGTTATTCACGGTTATCGATGTTCCACGTTGTCGACTATGAAAAACATGTGATTGTTGTTTAGATGTGCATGCTGGCAGTGGCAAACGCGTACTGTAGTGAACGAACTTTCGCGGCGTGCAAAAAAAAAAAAAAAAAGTGAAAGAAACAAAGACTACACGGCAGTGGCACTAAAAAAGCCTGAGAAGGTTCGAGTCATGCCCTCCGTACCGCTGGAGCATCACCCGCTGCCTTAGCCACGAGGCAGCTAGCTTAGCTTAGCTTTAACCGCTGCGAAGCAAGTAGAACTGCTCGCCTCGTCTGTCTGTCTTTTTTTTTTGCGCTTCTCGATTCGTGCTTGCACTCCCTTTTTATGAGAATATCGACTTTACAGGTGTATAAGACCTGCTGCGCGAACGCGACTGAGCGTGAGAGGTGTCGAATTTCAGGCGCGATGTGGTATCGGGCGACGAGCTCGCGCAAAGCGCACCCGTAAACGCACACTCGAAGCAATGTACGAGTGCGCGGTGCGCGTGAAAGAAAACCGCACAATCTCCGAAGATGGCAATAACAATTCCTGAATTAAGTGCCAGTTAGATTCAGCGGCTTAAATATATACCACCCTAACAAAGCAACAAAAACAGAACAAACCAGCAAAACGATGTTAAGTTAGCTGAAAATGCACAGGCGTTCGTTCCGGCGCGATGATGTAGCCTTGTGCGGAGTTCAGTTGAACGCAACCAACACCGCAACGCTAACCGCGGTATGAAGTTTGTGAGTGTGAACATCAACAACGACAGCTAGGTCTCGCAAACACGAGGAATCAAAACACCAAGTTGCTTCAACATACAACCGTAGATGGATGTAAAAATTCGAGACGGCTAGCAATCACTACTGCAGTCGTTGCATGCACGCGCCGCTTTAGTACTGATTCAGGTAGTCGAAAGAATTGATTTCAAGCGAAGAATTGAGTCAGCGAAAACGGAAGGCGAGGCAGAGCTAGAACTTTATTCCTTTAACTGCGGTGATGCACGCTTGTGTACTTTCTCGTACGACTTGTCCGGGAACTGATACAGTTTTACAGGCGGATCGCGTGCCTTGGTACTGTCTGCACTGCTGTGGCACACAGTAACACTTCGGACCACGCTTCCACTTTCGTGGGGTCGCTTCTACCGTCGCGGAAAAGCAGCTTCGCAAAGCAAGCCTCTCGGTTCAGCGTGCCAAGGTCACGGCACAACGTCTAAGCTCCCCGCACCGACCGAAGAACGCGTGCGCACGCGTGCCGCCGCTGTCGGCTGTCGCTGAAACAGGCGCGCCCTCCGCGGCGCATATTCCCAATTTCACCAGCGCTTCTCTCCAGAGCCGCAGCGCGGCGCTGTCGTCGCTCCGCAAACTTGAGCTTTGGTTCCCTATTGGCCTCGAGGAGTTACGGAGTCGCCCTCTATCGGGCGCGCCTCGATTGCGTGCTAGGCAGGATACCGCCGCACGCTCCCCATAAGATTTGCTGTCGGCGCTCTACAAAACACCTCGCGGAAGCGCTCCAGGACATTTCTGTGCGTACTTTCGAAACGAAATATGTTCTTTACTGTTAAAATAATAATTTTCGACAAAAAGAAAGCACAACATAGTTTACAGTCGCTGTCTCTTTCCAGAAAACGGAGCGCCCGCTTCACGCGGTCACCGCGATGGAGACCCCTGAATCGGCTTCTTCCGTCAAATGTAGTCAGTCGCTGAGTGCAAACTATGTGAAATATTTTGTTAGAGTAGACGCATGTATACCTAAATGGAGCATAACAGAAAGAAGCCTCAAGCCAGTGATCGCACGGGTTCGCGGCGACCGACGGAGCTTTAGCATGTATGAGCGTCTGCATGTATATGTTCGTACTGATGGTTTCGCTGTCGCTACGACCGTGTTTTGGCGCCGTGCCGTGAACTTTAGGCCGCAAAATATGAGAATTTGTGAGTACACAAAAGCCATTGTTGAGCGACGTACGCTATCAAAGCAGTTCCAATTTTTTTGTTACAATTACGACTTCGGCAACTTGTGATGTCCCGTCCCGACGATTCAACGTTTCTTTTTTTTTTTTCAGTCAGAATTAATGTATGTTTCAATGTCATTTGGCATGTTGCCTCGCACTGCATATAGATCGGTCTTCTAAGCGAGCAATTGCCGCTGCTCCTGTTATTTCAGTGTGTTCGTTTCGTTTGGTGGTCACACAAAGCGTGAGAAAATGCGATGCTTTTTTAATATGTTCCTTAATTATCGTTCCCTTTGTATTCCACTGAACTTGCCGCTCTCTGCCATCAACATATTCATAGACCAAAGCTTCACCACTTCGAGATTGCTGATGGAAGGAGAAGTGATCTACGAAGCCATGTAGTAGTATACAACGCCAAGGAAACGAATGAAAATACAGTAACGTTCGCCGCACTTGTTCTGCAAACGTCGACGTGAACAAGGACCGACCTGAATTTGAAATAGCGGTGAAAGAAAGAGAAGTTATTGCAGAAACCTGCAGCTGCAAAGCAGGGTAACAACACGTAAAGAGTGAAAAGCAAAATTTTAATGCCCAGCATTATTTGGCGAGCTGCCCAGCAATTAGGGAAGTATGTCGAGTCGAACGCCAACAGCGCGGAATTTTCGCCACATAAATAAATAAGTCTCCAAAAAAATGCATGGGGTTGGATAGGCCCAAACTTGAGTTTGAGAGTGGCACAAGTAAATTTGGGATTTTTAGCACGTAGCGTTTGCGTCATGAGAATGTACGATTGACTGAAAGAATGTTATTGCCCACATAAATGCAGCATACATCAGACGCAGCATTTGACTCGCCCGCTAAGTACATCCACCAGCAAACGTCGCGTATAGCTTATGAAGGCGAAAGCCTTCGATGCCTCATAAAAAGCGAAGATTGACCGTCGGCGTCGGCACGAGTAATGCAGAAAGATCACCATCACGTGATGACGTCACCATATGCCGTCATCATGACGTCACAGATTGCCTAAATTCGTGAAGACGTCATGACGTCGCCATGACGCCACCTAACGTGATGTCACATGATGACGTGTTCACATGACATGGTCGCTTTGCACAGCCTCCATGATCGATGGGCAGTTCACGGAGGCAATGCAAAACCTCGTTAGGCGCAAAAAGTTTTTTGGAGCGGGGCGGGGAAAATCAATACATTGACTGACAAGAAGGAGAAGAAGGTGGCTTTCGCCTTCCGGTCATCTTAAGGGAATGCGCAAGGAACCTTGCGAATTTTTAAATCCAACGTATCTAAACAATCACTAAAGTATCTGCAGCCCATATTGTAGACGCTGAGCACGGGGCCGACGATCAAGAGGTCGCACAGGAACGTTCTGAGATGGTATCGCGGGATACAAAAGGCAGCGCCTTTTCTATACTGCGGTAGATAAGCACCATTAGCTGGCGGGAAGCGCGCGCGGACGATCGTCGCAGCGCGCACTTTCTGCTAGTAAACATCACAGCCCCGACGCAGTAGCGAAAATCGTCGTCGCGGAAGTGCTTGTTGTACGCATGACTCGTAGCTGATCGCTGCTTGCCGGTTCTTAGCACCACAACCCACTCTTCACGCAGTTTCTTGTCCCACGGGCACCGGTGCAGGCTTATACCGGACTTCGTTGCGTACGTCCGGTACTACGGCACTGAGCAGCACGGCACTACGGCACTGAGCAGCATCAGTAAGAGCAGCACGTTCATCGCTTTCGGAGGCAGCCACTCCTGTTACAATCGGTTCAGTTGGGTTCAAAATTCGAGAAAACCTCCGTATTCGTACCGACCGCAGCGCAGGTGCAGCTTGAAATTCATTTACAAAGCCCGCGGCAGCGCTCCGCAAGCAGCCGACGCGGCCGCCGAGACCGCGTGATCCTGCCAAGCACGTCACGCCGATGGTGGCGCCGGCGTTTCCAGTGGTGGCCCTCGAGGCCAATAGCAACGGCGCGAGGAGCGTCTGTAGCAACGGCGCAGCGACGTCACACCCCACGTGACTGCGCGCGCTCCGCCTCCTCACCGCGGTTTGCGCGGGCGCGCGCCGCTCCCCGCATTGCTCTCCGCGGCGTGTTTGGTCTTCGCCGTGGCCAGACGCGGCGGTTGTGTTAAGGCTGGTTCACACCGAAGGCGGAGCGGCAAAGCGGGAAAGCGGGCTTTTCGAAGCGGTGAGGCGGCTAGTGCGCGCACCTGTTCAGACCGCACGCCGCCTCTGGCTGCCCGCGCGGCCGAGGAGGCGGGGCGTCGCGCGCGTGTCGCTATCACGTGGCACTGCTTCTCCCAAAGATACACCAGCGCCACCGCCGAAGCGCGTTCTGATTGGCTGCGGCAAAGCGGCGACCTTGGGCGGGCGGCAAAAAATTGGTCCGGGAGCAATCGGACTTGCCGCCTCGTTTCCCGCCCGCTTTCGCCGCCTGGAGAGGAGGTTTTCCCCGCTTTCCGCCTTGCCGCTTGGCCGCTTCGGCCGCCCCGCCTTCGGTGTGAACGAGCCTTTAGCGTCGCTTGCGTGGAGTGGCCCGCTTGTCAGTTGATTTTCGCTCTTCGCCGTGGTCGGACGCGGCGGTTGTGTTAGCGTCGCTTGCGTGGAGTGGCCCGCTCGTCAGTTGATTTTCGCTCTCCGCCGTGACCAGACGCGGCGGTTGTGTTAGCGTCGCTTGCGTGGAGTGGCGCGAAATGCATTCGCATTTCCTCACGATTCCCTTCGGGGGAGGTGTTGGTCTTTTTTGTTTCTTTGCGTACAATGTAACATCGTTAGAGATATGTATTACATTCGGAGGTCCCATAGTTACGAGAACTGACGGGGGGGACCTCCGGATACTAAAACACATGTATGTTAAATGTAGTGGGCATCATGAGAAAAAAAGAATACATTAATAAAAATTTACAGGAAAGCTAGAGGAGGTACAAGGAAAAAATGAAAGCAAAAAATGAATGAAAAATGAAAACAACAAACAGCCACAATAGTGGCATAGTATATAAATCTATCATTACACAATACCTATTAAAAGGTAAAAAAAAGGTTCCAGTGGGAATATTCAAGATGCCGGTGTCATGAATCCACCAAAACAAAGTGAATACAATAAGATTGAACACAACAGTAGCGTACAAAACAATGAATACAAAGTGATATAAAATTGTGGTTACGAAACGAAAGGAAGATAAACTCGTGTAGAGATAATAACATCAAATATTCAGCAGTTATCATAGCGAATTAAGCATGCACAGTGTCAAAAATAAAAGAAGAAAAAGGAAAGACGAAATCGTATTACAAAATAAAAAAAGAGAAATAAAAATCGGAGATTAGTAAGTTAGTGTGACTGCTGACATAATTTATCGAGACAGTATTTCTTATCAAGGCTTTGAAATGTATGTACAGATGATGATGATTTAATTTCGTATGGTATTGCGTTCCAAAATGATACGCCTGAAAAGAGGGCTGTTAGTTTTCCGTAATCTGTGCGAACGCGGGGAAGAAGTAGATTGTCCTTTGCAGAGAACCTAGTAATGTTAGTGTTTACAAGAAATTCATTTGAGTAAGGAGGAATGCAGGTGCCGCATTGTTTAAACTTAAAAAAAAATCTATATAGCTTTTGTTTCAGTAGTTCTGTTAGTGGCAGAACATTTAGATTTTGGTATAGCGGGTTAGAGGGCGTAAAAACATTACTGAAGTTCATTAATCGTACAGCTTGGTTTTGAAGGCGTTGAAGAGAATCTAGGTGAAATAGTAAGTATTAGCCCAAGATGATATGCAGTAAGACAGATGACTATGAATGTAGGAGCGATATTGCGAACGAAAAATGTGCCTTTGGAAATAATTACGTGACCTAATGATTACATGTATGCCAAGAGAAACTTTACGCATTAGTGAATGAACGTGAAGATTATATTTTAGGTGCTCATCTAATGTCTGTTAGTTACCGGTATTTCATTGTCCCTTATCGTGAGCACCACGGGTGGCACTTTTAATAATGGAGAATGAAATATTACAAATGTAGTTTTACGGGGGGGGGGGGGGGGGGTAATGCGCAGGCAGTTACTACTACACCAATCACTGACATTAGTTAAGTCAACAAGTGTATAATGGTTATGATAACACGTGATTCTCACTTGCCTCAGCACATGGTTCCAGAGCTTACTTCAAAGATGGCTCGCGTCTCTGCCACATCGCCTTGGAAGTACCGTACGCGTGCAGTCTGAAATGCATAATTTCGTACCTGACTTCAAAATTACAAACAAGTGCGCAGCCACCTTGCAAAACGACAATCCTCGTGATGATCCTATGTAGCCGTCAATACAGAAGTCATTCAACATTCTTCTGCTTTTTTTATGTCCGAAGATCTCCTTACGAAGGTGAATGCTTTGATGCATGTGTCATGAAGTAACGATTCGGCGAATATGCTTCTAGGGAAACCTTTGAGCATACATTGACAGACGCATGTCAATTCCTCACACCAGCTGGCATATTATATGATTTGGTTCTTCGTTCGACGCGTATTTACTGAACTAATCTTTACCAACGTTCATTCTCACTTACACTCTCGAGAATTTCTCCAAGCCAAGCTCTGTAGCACACGCACTTTCATGCAGCAAATAATAAAAGTAAGCTTGCGTCATAAGCTTATCGGTTCGAATGTATTGCCCACTCAGGCATTCCCGACATTAGAGCGCATGATTTTTTTAAAGCTCTTCACGGAAACTAGGATATAGAAGAGCCACGATAATTACAATTGCGAAAGAAAAGCACAGCACTCGTTGGTATAAAAATGTTGATCATTCATGAACATCGGAACATACGCAGATAAACAAGACATAGGAGGTATTTTGCTGAAGCAGGTGACAGGAATCTATGTTAATCCGGAAAATATAAAAAATTGAGCTGTATATGCCAAATTATTGAATTCGAAGCCAAGCGTTGCGACGCGGTGATGCGTGTTTACATACACCCCGTTGTTTGAGTGTTTCTTATGTGCTTGTTGGTGCCATCTTTGTGCGGGATTCACCATATGTGGTGTATGGTCACAGCTTCAGCTACCGCAAAGGTTAAATTATGATCATGCGCGTTAGTCGTCGGGATGGTGATGCGCGACTGGGCTAGCCACCATAGTTAGGCGTCAACGTGGGTGGGTCCACATCAAATGGGGCTATATCTGCCGACACCCTGTACTAGCTCTCATACATCAATGCACTGTAAACAACCAACTACATCTGTAAAGACATGTGTCACTTTCGTGTTACACCGATTGCTATGACGGGAGATCAGCCATATTTTTTTAGATGCGAAGCATCTTATGCTCGGGGCTATGTCCGTCCCTCTTTCATGAGGGACGGACATAGCTCGGGGCTATGTCCGTCCCACTTTCATGAAATAGTGGAACCACTAACGCCATCTAGTGACATTATTTCCAAGGACATACACACAACGCCATCTATTGAGCAATTCATAAACTAGAGGTGGCTACATACATACTACTACTACTACTACTACAGAGGAGGGAACGACCCACACCCTAAGGAGCTTCGCCCCTAAAACACGAGCTTTAGTACTGGTTCGAAAAAGCAGGTGATAGGCACGCGCCTTGCGCTTGCGCTACCTGCGATTTCTTCCTCCGTGCCTGCAGCTTTGCGTGTGCTAGCTGTGATGGTTGTCAGTGAGGCGTTCGCTCGCGCACGCACCCGCGCGCGGCACCCACTTCCTCGTTTTGCGTGGTCATGTGCCAGCTGTGTTTACCGTAGCGCACTTGCGCAAACGACGTTTCCAGCCAAAATAAGGAGGTCATAAGCTACCTATTGCAAACAAGTGCAAAATTTTTGTCTCATTCTTTCTTCAACAATTGAGGAACAACTAACACGAATGAGATGGTATAGAAACAGTGACGACGTGCTGGTCTGCAAGTTAAGCTGATCGGCTCTTTGGTCTTGGTTTAAACACTGAATTTTTCCGAATTTGATTGCTCCGCAATAATCACCACATACTGCTTTTTTGAAGTGTCAACGCGGCAGTGGCGGCTGCACAGGAAGTACTGTAATTCTCGTTTATGAACCGAACGCCTGTCTCCAACAAATAAAAAGTTAATTATTCAAGTTACTTATTTACTGCCTAACAGTCGTCTCCAGTCACCTTTAGATGTCTGGCACTGCAGAAAATGTCATCTTGAAAGTCGTGAGCAAGTCTTCTATCTTGGTCATTTTTGAGGATTTTCGGAGAGATTTCTTGAAACACGATGTGCACTATGTTATCAAAACGACTGCAGTAGTATGACCTGGTATGCATTGGGTTTTCGCTTTTGATAAAGTGCTGATATAAGTGACGTTATGCTCTCCTACATGCATGTGTTGAAATGTTATGCATGCTTGTCACGTAACGGGTCTCTTTACTGAGCGTTGTTACCGACATACACATGAATGTCTACACAAAAAGCCGTTCTTATAATCTTCCTCTAAAATAGGGTACACCGCCATATTCCCTGTAGGTACGCTACGCGTATTTTATTAGTTTTTTTGTAACGTATCAAATCAATCAATCAGTGGTAGACACGTTCAGCAATCCCCAATCTAGCCTAGAAATGAAAAATGACCTATCAGAAGTTTCCAATTTCTGCTACGGCAATGCATATTTCTATTGAAGAGAAATTTGAATCCGGCATCTCTGCGGAGGTTAATCGTGACGCTTATCGTTGAGGTTAGAATAACCGACGTTATCTCAAGGTTCCGCTATAAAAATCTGTGACAGAAGCGCTTATGATTATAATCATCATCAGCCTGTCTACGCCCACTGCAGGGCAAAGGCCTCTCCCATGTTTCGCCAATCAACCCGGTCCTGTGCTTTCTGCTGCCACGTTATACCTGCAAATTTCTTAATCTCATCTACCCACCTAATTTTCTGTCTCCCCCCTCAGGCGTTTGCCATCTCTTGGAATCCAGTCAGTTACCCTTAATGACCAGCGGTTATCCTGCCGACGTGCTACGTGCCCGGCTCATATCCATTTCTTCTTCTTGATTTCAACTATGATATCCTTAACCCACGTTTGTTCCCTGACCCACTCTGCTCTCTTCCTGTCTTTTAAGGTTACACCTATCATTTTCCTTTCCATCGCTCGCTGCGTCGTCCTCAGTTTAAGTTGAACCCTCTTTGTAAGTCTCCAGGTTTCTGCTCCGTAGGTAAGTACCGGTAAGATGCAGCTGTTATATACCTTCCTCTTGAGGGATAGTGGTAGACTACCATTCATGATTTGATAATGCTTGCCGAATGAGCCCCATCCCATCCTTATTCTTCTAGTTATTTCACTCTCATGGTTCGGTTATGATTATAATAATCTGCTCTTTTTCTTTTTTTTCAGGCTCGTTCATAAGCACTGAAACTATGGTCTACATGGATCCAGACCAATCCTGCGCGGTGTTTAAGATCGAGTCACTAAGAGATTGTACGTGTTCGCGCTTGATTCCTACACTGTAAAATACATTTCACTATCACTACATTGAAATAAAACTGCGCAGGTAACGGAACACAAGTAGAAGTTGACACGTCGGGCGCAGACTAACTACTGAACTTATAGAAAACATAAAATTCCCCTCTTCTGACCACACACATGAGCACAGACACTCGCGACAGCATCCCACACCATATTGAAGGCCTTTTGCAGTCCTGAAAATTCCACCTCAGTTTGTGTGGAAAAACGGAGGGTTCCTTAACGCACTACTTTAGACCAAGCCTGAAGATCAAAGACGCTTTCGATACTTGATCTGCCCTTTTTCGCTCTGGCATACCCCAGCACTTCTGTTTCTTCAAAGAGTGGCTTGCAATTGGCCCAGGGACTACTTTGTACCGCCAAGCGTTGTTCACTCTATCAACTTGCCGCATACGAACACTCCAACAGGCGTTTTATTGGGATCCGCTTTATTTCCTTTTCATTTATTTCTAATTACTACGGTACAATTGAACACCACAAATAGTATACCCGCACGTTCCTAGCTCCATGGTTTGTTGGTTGTATTAGGTTGCGTCTAGAATCTTCTGTAAAGAAAATGGACGTGCGCTTCGATAGCGCAGAAAGCAACAAAAGCGCTTCTGAAGTACCTGGACTCAACAAATCTGAGCGACCGCCTGTAGACTGGATGTACTCCCCCAAGTGTGCTCGTGATTCTGTGTATCTCTCCTTCCTTCTCTTCTTCTGTCACTCTTTTCCTCCATTTATCCCTTCCCCCAGTGCAGGGTAGCAAACCGGACGTGCGTCTGGTTAACCTCCTTGCCTTTCCTTGCATATCTCTCTCTCTCCCTCTAGGTTGCTACCAAAGAAACAAGCCCTCGAGACCCCCCCCCCCCCCCTTCTGCTTATGTCGGCAACTGCTTTACGTATTAGCGGACTGTAGGATTGGACGTGTCGGTACATGATAATGAGTGCAAATCAGCGCAACCGACAGGAGGGGACAGAAGAGAGGACACAGCGTCTATGCCGTCTCAAGGACACGGGACGAGGGTCTGCAAAATTATGAGGGCGCAGGTGCAAACACAAGTACGGCTGTACAATGTGTGCTCCCGCACAGGTCACCAGCTCACCTGCTCATGTCGTGAAGAATTTGTGAGAACTTCGACGCCACATTTCCACGTCCATCGAGTTCCTCTAGAACCTGGTGCCTACCAGACGGCAGCCGCCAAAGTGCCCGATCTACAATCGGGAAAACTTGAACTTTCCCCAGCATGTCACAAACGTGCTCTCTCTGGGTCCAAAGTTCGCGGTTGAGCAGAAGCGTTCCCCGCACGACCTCTTGGCTTACGTGAGGCAAGTTTTCCGACGTGTTCCAGCACAAGAGCAAGAACGGTGCATAGCGGACAGCGTGGACGTCCTGAGTCGGTGTAAGCCAAACGTTTCAAAACTTCTAGTGAAACGCGTTTTAGGTTATTTAAAAGAGCATTGTTTATGTGTGCTGCCTGCAGATAAAGAGGTGAGCGCGCTGTGTCCTCTATTCTGTCTCGTCCTGTCGGTGGCGCTGATTTGCACTCATAATCATGTATTAGCGGCTGCCGGATCAATTACAGACTGCCGGTACCCGTCTTATAACAGACCAGTCACTTCACTATCAGATAACAGATAGCCGCCTCACTATCATCCCAAGTACGAAGGCTTCTCTGCTATAGTACGTAGACTGTCCGCACGTCGCAGTCTGCGGCATAGCCCAGCGCACACGCAAGTGTGGTCTGCACGCCAACAAATCGGTGATACTAATAGAGCTAATGCGAAAAGCAGATTCCGCTCTGTACTCAGCTGTATGAAAGGTGTCTCACGCAAACAAATTTCGGGTGCGGCAGGGCTCTGAGTGTGTTTTCACGCAATGTAGGTCCTTATGTTTCATGCTACTCACACATGTTGGGATCCTATACCAGCCGATAATTATTTAGGCTAAACTATGAAACATTAGCCACGTATATTCAGGTAAGAAATGTACCTGTCGTATTGCGTTCATTATTGTGGCCGCTTGGGTTTGTTGGTTGTACAGTACAGTCCACTCTTAGAGGGAACAGGCTAGCGCGGGGCCAGCGGTCCGTGGAGTGCCAAGTGTAGGCGAGGTTTGGAAACGCGGAGCTTGCGCGTAGAATAACAAGGGCGGTTCGTGCCCCACGTCGTCTGCGACTTCTTCACCCCAGCACTCTGCGCGCGCTAACCACATTCTATATTTATATGACTCGAAAGACAAGCTTGCTATGCTCGCTGCATCGGGCATCAATTTCCTTGCCTGTTATCGAAAGGGGCCGGCTGGTGCGAGCAGCATGTGCAATGCTTTCGACTATCTTCTCGGCGAGCATTGACACTAGGTTACGTAAGTGACAGTCTTCGTTATCACGATCAAGAACACAAACGTGTTAAATATAAAACCACAATATTATTAGGTATCATGCTATCCTGGGAAACTTCGAACTAATTTCATCCACGGGGGTTTCTTTAATGTGCACCTAAATGCACCCGAGTCGAACTTCAGCCGCTGTCGCCAGGAATCCCATCGCATAAATAACTGGCGAGAAACCACAGCAACAAAAAAACCACGCTTTCTTTATGCCTATTGATAACCGGACGAAGCGCAGGCAGAGTGGCGGCTGCATGAATCGCAGCGCGAAAAAAACGGAAGCGCTATCGAGCGCTCCTCAAGCGAAGGGCGGCAAGTTACACGTTTATGCGCCTGCGCCGCGTTTATCTCGCCGCCAGTATGTGCTACGCGGGCCGCCGGCAACGCGTGTGCGTGTTCCCTTTAAGAATGGACCGTAATGTAAAGTACGGTCCACTGTTAAAGCGAACACTCGAATGAGCACCCTTCATATCGCTGGCCCTCAAAAGGCCGGTGGATGAGGAAACATTGTTCGTGCATGGCACTACTCTATCAAGAGGAGTCACAACTCTCAACCACTAGTAGTCTTATGCAAATTAAAGGCACCATGCTTTTTCAAGAGAGCACAATCCAGACATGCCCTTCACGCAAGTGTTACCTTTAACAGTGAACCCGTCTGTACATTATGAACGATTTGTAGCACAGGAAGCAGACACAAAAGAAGATAGGAGACGACCCGCCTTCCTCGTACCACTCGTATGTCGTCTCCTGTTTTCTTTTGCACATGAGCTTCCTGAGTTAAAAGTTGTTTGTGATGGGCTGAATAAATTGCTGTCTGCCGGATTGCCATAAGCTTGAATTTCGTTATAATTCTTCTGACTCGGTCTTCAGGCCCACTGATAAAATAAATTGTGTGAATGTGTTTTAAATATTACTAAACTATACACATGTAACCGTGGGATTTTAACGAAGAGGACTTCAGAAAAAAAGCAATTTGGATTTTAGGGAAATACACACTGTCCATAAAGATTCGGCGCGTCCATGCGGAGCCAGATTTTCAACCAGAGAGCGTGATAATGCCCTGCAAACATATATATATATACTCAGTAATGCGACTTTTTGTGACGTCGTTTAGGCGTTCTTAGTTTGTGATCTAAGCGGCAAAGAATAATAAAGACATGCATTTACGTACTGGATGCACCGACGATTTTATTCTTCGGAGGAGCAAACGGCAGGGTCATTGGGCATAGCGTATAACTTCTAGTGACGACAGTACAATTAGATTCCAGCCTCAGTGTTGGTGAGCGTCTGCTTAGGAAACTCGTGCAACAGCAGCGGCCGACAAAGTACTTCAACTTATATCCTCATTTAGTACGAAGGAAGCCTGGTGTATGGCATATCGGACGCCTAGGCTGTCTACGGCTTCCACATCTTGCCACTCCTTCCGTAGTAGAAAAATTGGAGCTCACCCAGACTCACTCAAGAAATATAGTTTGCTCTGAGGGCTTATTCGTGCTCAAACTCACTAAAAGCTTCCTCAAGCGGACTCGCTCGGACTCAAACTCACCAAATTATTACCCACGCAGGCTGACTTATACGCAAACTATCGCCCGATCTGAGTTTTTCTGAGTTGACCAATGGCTACGTTTGCCTATCTGCGGCACCACTGGATCATCGATTGCAACAACGCCGTGGCCCATGCCAAACGTGGATTCTGGCAGATAAGAGCTGTAGGTTAAAACAGGGATGGTCCAAATATCCCATCTACTTGTCCACTCAGCACGCGGAGACCCATAGAGACATGCTGCCAGGATTAATGGCTTGTTTTGTGTTAGAAATCAATGCGACAACTAAGAATACACTGCTAAAAATACGACCACTAAAAACTAACCGATAGTAAATTCTATATAAGACATCCCTACACATAAAACCTGTTGGTAGAAATAAAACCTTTGAACCAGCCACGGTGGTCTAGTGGTTATGGTACTTGTCTGCTGACACAATGTTCACGGCATTTAATCCCGGCCGCGGTGCCCGCTATTTCGTTGGACGCGATAATGCCTGAGGAGCGTGTACGTACAGACTTAGGTTCACGTTAAAGAACCCCAGGTTGTCCATATTGCCAAATCACTCTACTGCGGTGTCCGTCATAATCATATCGTGGTTTTGGTGCGTTAAACCACAAGAATATCCTATTATAGACGAAAGTCCGATAGCATTCCCATTACTATCAGACCGGCTGTGTGTTGTGTACAGTCATACGAAGTCTCAGGATCTTATTCAATCCAGATGGTAAGTTAGCCGCATCGGTTGAAATTCATTTCGATGAAACAGCGCGTTACAAGACGAGGGAAAGAAAAAGAGCACACAGTTTCAGCACATGTCATGTGCATTCGTTTTCTTGTCCCTCATGTTGCAACTTTCTATTTCTTTGGAACTGACAATCATTCCGACACAGTTTTCTCAACTTGCCTTTTTTTTCCTTCTAGGGGACGTCATCTATTACGACCTTCGAGTAACGAATTCTTCTGTAACATCAAGACCTCGCCCAAGCTGTCCACATTATTTTGATCGCCTTAAAGGATTTGAACCATCCTTCATTCTTTACACTCCTCAGTGTCAGCAGGTAATCAGAGCAGAGAAATAAAAGTATAGTTCATTTGTGAAGGTGTTCTATTTTGTTGCTAACATTAAACGAAACTACATTGATACCACTGCTGGTGTTAACGATAACGGCCAATAAAGCTAACGATGTTACGGTCTTCCTTCGACTGTGTTCCTTCCTAAGAAAGCAAAACATACGTACCGTACAGATCTTCTTACAGAGAAAGGCAAGTCAGAAACCTGGCTTTCTCGTAACATCGGCCGCAGTACGCCATGTCCATTTTCTCGCACAAGCTCCGAATGTGTTCATGATGATGATAATAGTAATATAATAGGCACACTGGATGGCTTTGTCCATGGAGTTGGGCGGATGCATGAGGGACTCTTTGAGCTTTTTTCTTCTAGCGCACAGAGTACGCTTACGTACATTTTTATCAGCACTGTCTGTACTCAAATTCGTCATCAGGGTGTTGCGTGCTTTATCAATTGGTAGATATAAGACACACACAGTTTCCCTTATTCCGGACGGAAGCAGCGCCGTCTGCTTCACTAACAGAAAGCTAAAACTATGAGCCTGTTCCCGCGTTGCTGAAGAGATCACCAGAAGACGCAGCGCCGCGGGCTCCTATCGAGACCAGTCAAACTACTGTCCTGGCCACCTGCCTTTCGAGCAACAATGGAGTATGAGCACCTTTGCAGCAAGAGAAGGCGACGAAGTAGGAAGGTATGGGTGCGACAAGTGTTCTTAGAGCGGTGGACGGTGACTTTCACAATCTGTTTGCAAAGCTGAAGGCAACGGATGCTGTCATGTTTCACAACTTCGTGCGGATGTCGCCACAACAGTTTGACTTTCTTGAAAACATGGTGCGACCATACATCGACGTGCAAAGAACCCACTTGCGACCCTGCTTGTCATCAGCAGAGCGCTTGGCAATCACTCTGAGGTGAGACGTGCTCGCAATTTTTGTTCTCATTACAACCACCTAGAGCTGCAATGGCACAAGCCTGCGCAAGGCTTGCGCGTTGAATGGCTGGTTGGGAAGCGAGGCATTTTTTTCGTAGGCATACTCCAAGAGGAGTGCATTACAAGCATAGTCAAACGAAAGCTAATGACAAATTTATTTACTAATTTACAAATTTACTAATGACAAATTTTGTTCAATAATGTGCACTCTTTTTACTGTATTCATGTATCGTAAGACAACATTCGTTTACGAAAGCCTGCATGGCAAATAAATCTATAGGAACTTTGACTATGGCACTGGTATCGACCAGCTGATGCAGTCTGGGAAACACGCCTGTCGTTCCTGGTAGTTTTAGGGCCCCGGTGTAATTATTAACTAGCGTGAAGCTTCACATAGGAGAGAGCAATATTTTGCCGATTTGAGTTATAAGGCTGTTCAATTAAGGCACCATAGGGAACATCGAAGGCAATTCTGATGTCTGTTGTCTCAAAATATTGTGCGCTGCTGATGTGCTTTGTAATGACCTTCTACGTGTTTCTTAGGTACCTGGCCAGCGGGAACAGCTACCAGTCATTGTCCTACAGTTTCAGGGTTGGAAAATCTACGGTATCCGGCCTGGTTCCCAAAGTTTGCAAAGCGATATGGAAAGTTCTCCAGCCAAGAGTGTTTCCAGTACTCACCCGCGAGCACCTCGTTGCCGTTGCTGAAGAGGTTTCGCGACGATGGATTTTCCCAAACTGCGTCGGCCCTATAGACGGAAAACACATTCATCTCGATGCACCACCCAACTCTGGAAGCTTGTACTTTAACTACAATCAAGGTTTCAGTGTGAACTTGATAGCCTCATGTGACGCGGCTACAAGCTTACTTCAGTCTATATCGGGTGCTAGGGGCGCTAGAGCGACGGGGGTGTGTTTGCGAGATCAAGTTTGGGTAGGCTTGTCGACAAAGCTGACAACTTCCCTGCTCCAACAGATCTTCCATTTGGTGGTCCAGAGCTTCCATATGTGTTTGTTGCCAATGACGCGTTCCCCCTCAAGCCAAACTTAATGAAGCCGTACCCTGGCATGCATGCAGCAGCCACACAAAAAAGAGTTTACAATTGCAGACTTTCTAGAGCACGTCGATGCATTGAGAACACGTTTGGGATTATGTGTGCCCGTTGGAGAGTCATGAGAAGTAGAATGAGCCTTCTGCCAGATAATGCAATTGCAGTTGTGTCTGCTTGCTGCTGTCTTCACAACTATCTCATACAAGAAGGAAGGCATGCTGGCAGTTATTGTCCATGGAACTTTGCAGACCCTATTGACAGCTCAGGAAGAATGGTTGCAGGCGACTGGTGAAATACGGTAGAGGAATTATCTCAAGTTCATCAGCAGGGCACAAATATGCATTCCAGAAGAGCAGCAGATGTGCGGGATAGCTATGCCGCCTATTTTCATGGCCCTGGCGCTGTCACTTGGCAGTGGAAGTGAAATTTATGTCGCATTCAAACAGTCATTTTTTTTCTGTAGCAAAGCCATCTGAGAAGTTGCAGCTGATGCAGCATTCTGACTGTTCTTCAAGAGAAGAGGAATAAATATTTTTGTAAAGCTTTATTGCACGTATTTGTCTTGCAAAATCAATAACGGGCATTGTTCTATCTGCCACACTGAGTACACCTGTAACACCTAGGAAATCATAATTGACAAACTGACCAAGTAGGCCATAAAGCTCAGGGCACATTATCTGAGCATAAAAACCTTTAAAACACCACTAAAAAACGAGGTCCCTGCCTCATCAAGTACATCACGTAAAATATATACAGCATGGTTGACACTGTAATAATGTAATACATGACTTTGTAAGGAGTACGTCTGGTAAAATATCACACAGCATGACTGACGCTGTAATAAAATATTGTATACAACACTTTGATTCGAGTACATCAGGTAAAATATCACACAGCATGACTGACGCTGTATTAAAATATTGTATACAACACTTTGATTCGAGTACATCAGGTAAAATATCACACAGCATGACTGACGTTGTAATAAAATATTGTAATAAAACATTATGAATCGAGTACATCTGGTAAAATATCACACAGCATGACTGACGCTGTAATAAAATATTGTAATACAACATTATGAATCGAGTAAATGTGGTAAAATATCACACAGCATGGCTGACGCTGTATTATAACAATGCAATACAACACTTTGCTGGACCTACTTCTGGACCTACTTCACATTTTTTACGACAAGTCGCATTTGCTGCCTGGGAGTTAACATTTAAGGAGACTGACCACGATGAGTTGACGAGAAGAGCCCAATAAGTACCATATTATGCAACTCGAGTGATACGAAAATTCTTGGGGCATTCCCAACGCATTTTGCTATTTCTTTAGAATATATTGGCTAAGACCTTCATTTACAAGAGATAAATGAATGTTAAAAAGCGTTATATCAGCACCAACTGCCTGCATACCTATCTTTAGTGAACACATAAAAAAAAGTGTGGGTTCTACCCACATGTTCTGCAACAGGGCCAAGGCAGACCACGTTGGCAGTCTGCCATGACCCCGTTGCAGACCACGTGCGCTTCTACACGCGGTAGTTGATGGAAATGCAGCCTCAACTAGCATAGCATGCATCTTTAATTTCAAATGCGCTTTGTCTTTTTCATTCATCTTAGCCAACAGTGGCTTGAGACCTAGCAGAAATGCTTCATCTCCATCGTCAGCTGAAGAAGTCAGGTGCTGCATGCATTTGCGATTATCTATGAGTGTTTTGACCATCAGTTCATCAAGGTCACTCTGCTTATTTCTTTTAGCCGAGCCTCGCTTTGCTTGTGCTTGAGGATACGTTGAATCATCACATGGATGTGCTGTCTGTGTCTTGTTAGAAGGGCAAGCAGGGGTTCCATCTTCTCTGTTGAGGGCATCTTCGTTGGGGCTTTCCACAGCGACATAAAATGTGTCACAGATGTCTTGAATTGTCGTGCTGGTGTTTTCAGGATCTGATGAACATGATGCAAGAGCAGGTTGTGCAGAGACCAGGCGCGTAGCTGCTTCCATACTAGACACAGTCCTAAATGAGAAAATTAAAAAAATAAGATGCACTTTATTAGAAGTGGTTGATGACCCCACGTGGTGAAAAACTTCAATAACATTCCATTTAATATAATTTGGGAGATATCATGTATTCACATACGTAACCTGACATTACGCTAATTTGATCTTTGTGTACTGTGTAGCAACGACATTTCAATGCCGAAGCAATTAAACACAGTCTCTGTAACCCTTTCACATTAGGCAGTCGAGACCATTTAATGCCACAGAAGAGCAAGTCAACTTCTCCAAGGTTATGCATAGCACAAATAACGCTTATAAAAAGGTCCAGCATAAAGTTTGTTTACTGCTGAATAGTAAACATTCACAACTCACTTACAGCTGGCGCAATTTGTAACTGCAGATTTAATAAACTTAGCCTATCATTTCAGTGCCTACAAAGTCAACTTTAATAAATAGTATTGTCCCTGATTGAAGTGATATGTTACAAAGTAAATGGCACAAGTGGTTGACTGGGTGCAGATCTTTGTGCACTATCAGAGCCGAATACAAAAGATTCTAGTAGCAGTCCATATGCAATATCAATTATAATTTAGCAAAAGCAAGAATGGGAGGAAACGCACACGTCAAACAAAGCACACTAAATATATCTCACGCTCTGCTTTGAATGGCATCCCCTAAAACCATCAGGTGCGGCATCAGGACCCACTGCTAGCCAACTACTTCTGCTCCGCTTCCCGACTTGCTCCGAATTTTTCTTTGCCGCAGAAACTTTTGCCTCAGGTATGTCCATCGATGTTGGATCTCTGCGACTGCATATAGAAACGCAGGGACCAAAAGATTATATTCACTAACAAACAAATTAAAAAAAAATGCCCCCCACCTCCCCGAAGGGAATCGTGAGGAAATGCGAATGCATTTCGAACGCGCTTCACTCCATTTATATATACGTGCGAGCGAGCGGACGGGAGTGTGGGGCGCAGGGAGGAGAGAGAGCGAGCGGCGAGAGAACGAGCGGCGAAGCACTGCACCTACCCTCTGCTACACTCTCCACACACGCGGGAGCTCCGCCGAGCTTCCGCGATGCGAGCGCCCTCACACACCAGAGCGCGCTCCTCCTCTCCACTAACTCTCCGCTACTCCGCCCGCACCACCTGCTCCGGTTGCTAGGGGCGAGGATAAGCGCGCGCGCCCGCAGCTGTTGCTATGGGAGAGGGAGTGAGAGCGGAGAGATAAAAAATTACACCATCTTCCGCTAAAGGGAACCATGTGGATGTGAAGCAGCGGGCGCTAACGCTTACACCGGCGGCGGCGTTGACGCTGGCGCTCATCGCAGCGTTGCGCAGGAGAGAAAACTGGGGATGCGTAAAGCACGCAGCGATGCAGCGTTGTTTCCTACTGGAACATGCCAATCGCTGCTAATGTGCAATGAGAGACAGAAGACTCCGACTGGACACAGAGACTCGCAGTCCGCTTTTAGTTAACCCGCACGCTGCGAATTTTTATTGTTCAACAACGCACAGGAGAAATCTCCTACCGGCACCACCTTGGAGGTCAAGATCAATAGCCATATATACAGGGTGGCCAGTGAACAGTTGTGCAGCGCGAGCAGTCGGTTTTTTCAACCAAGAAACTCGCTAGCAGACGCTGCCTGTGTCGGCGTCGCGAGGCGAGAGAGGGGGGGGGGAGCGTAGGACAGGAGAGAGAGGGGGGGCGCGCATGCGCAGTGGGAGTGTGGACGCTGCGGGCAGAGATGCCTAGAGAAGAGAGGGGGGGAGCGTAGCAGGGAAGAGAGGTGGTGAGGCACATGCGCAGTGATGGTGTAGTTGCCGCGGGGAGGGATGCCTAGAGGAGAGAGAGGGAGAGAGGAGGTTTTTATTTTTATTTTTTTAAAGGGTTTGCGCATGCGCAGTAAGGGTGGTCACGCCGCACACCACCACCACCGGATTAAGCTTCGCCATAAGATGCTTCACATCTAACACCTGCCGGCGCTTACCTCCTCAACCTATCCTCCTCCTCCGCGGACAACGCTGGACAACGCCGGATGCCTCAAATAGCCCGACTATGAAATGCATTCGCATTTAAAAACTGCGTGAAAGCACAACATATGTTTCAGGGCCTCTTTAAGGTGCCTACGTGCAGCAGTAACATAAACCAGAGAACATGTACTAATTAATATCTCTCGTTCGATGTCTTCACGAAGCGCAGTATTCTGTATTTACGAGTCGGACAGTCAGTCATTTATAGGCGCATGTCTCATATTCCATAAACTATTCCACAGTAACCGAAATCCTGGCGTGCATTATAGTATGAATGCACTGAATCTCATCCGGATGCCGTTAACACTCAGTCGAAATTCGATTGATAACACCCAATTTCAGCATCCTCGCCAACTTATACGTTTTTAAGTTTGCATTAGGTGGCACTCGCATCCTGTAGCACGCATGTAGACTGACGAATGCCCATAGGCGTGCGCACGAGGGAGGCAGAGGGGGCGGCCTCTCCCCCTAGTCACCTGAGAGAGGTGGGCGCAAAGTCTGCCCCATACATTGACTTAATAGGGAGGGGGTGCGCTGCGATGCACATTCCCCCCCCCCCCCCCTCTGAAGGGGAACCTTGCGCACGCCTATGCGAATGCTCGAACGTTGCCGGCCTTCACCCGCCATCTCGCATTTAGGGAACGATACAATATGAAAACGTTTCAGCGTGAGCCACCTCTTTTTACGGGTAGTGACGTTCGCTCCTCAAACAAACGATTCAGGTTCTCACCGTCGCTGACATAGCAATAAGCGCGCGCAATCGTGCTCGCACGAGTACCGACCGGCCGTAAACTGTAATGGACGAACGAACTTACCGTCACGCTTGAGAACGCCAGATATTTCAAGCCAGGCGTCATACCGCAGTTGACTGTCACGGTATGTCTTGAGGCGCTGGTCATACAAAACGGGTCTCTGGCGCACTTCCTCGATGAGAAGCTCGTCTGCACAGATGCTCGTCATTTCCACGCCCACTACACACCACTGGCAGGAGGGACGACAACACTACGAGAGCCGTCGTAGCTTGCACACAAAGGGCACACACACCACAGTCAACGCTGCGCATATACGTGCAAACTGTACGAAGGGGCCTGATATGAGCGCCGTCGCAGCTCGAAGAAGGAGCACGGACACACCGCCACTGCACACAATCCTCGGAACAAAAGTGAAGGCACCATAGCGCCGTCGCAGATGAAAAAAAACCGCACACACACCACGAACGTGCAGGGAGCCCACGGCGGCGGCTGTTGCTTCTCGCTGAGGATGCCGGATGTTGCATCACCGAAAAACGCCAACGGAAACCGCGGCGCTCATTGGCCGCGTCGTAACTGTCGTAGCCGTACGAGACGTAAAAGTAGCGGGCCTTCCAACAAATGACTGCAGTCTGAACGATGTAGTTGCGTTTCTTGCGCTTTTTGCGGAAGATCGGCACGTTATGCGCGTAGTCTGAACGTACCTTAACTCACTCAAACCACAGACACATACGTGCTGTATATATGGCATACACGTGCAACTCATCCGGTTTACCTCTTTGCTGAAACCCAAACGCACTTTCTGTGTTTTAATCATGTGATATGCTTTTTAATGGTTCAGAGGTAACTGTGGCACAGCTTGAAAAACGACGGGCACCTCTTCCCACAATCTCACACGTAATTGCAATTTAAACAATGTTTTTTTTTTGTGCAGGTACAACACGATAAAGCAAAACTGATAGTGAAAACAACTTTTGCAATATAGGGGCAATGTTCGATTTTCCTGAGCATGGCTTGTGAAGAACACCACTTGTGAAGGCGTACAAGACTGTGCACCTAAACGAAAAGACACGTTAAATCACATTTCAGAAACAGGACCAAATCAAGCATTGTACAGAACTGCTGTGCATAAGGAATTGTCTGAAAAAAGTGCACCATCCAAAAAAGATTTAATATTTTATTGTTTTAATATCTTCAAAGCAGAAGACGTCGAAGTTATCGTGATAATCATCAATAGAGATAAGTTTATGGTCTACCTATATGAATGTTTATACAAGAACCTGTCTGACTGACTGAAGGCCGTCGGTATTCAAAGCATTTTTCCTTGCTTTCACCTGTGGTTAGTACCAATTTACAGACGCAGGTGATCTGAAGCTGCAGTCAAACCCTCTCTTGCTGCACGCACAATCATGGTTCTTCAATGAATATCTCATTTTCTGATTCCGCGATCTCCTCTCTGGACAGTGAATGCTCAAGGAGAGAATCGTTTTATTTTACTCTACTGCAACGGTGACTGCCACATTGCACACAACTGCTGATGACGCGCAAAGTGAGACACATACTATCCCCCCCCCCCCCCCCCCAAAAAAAAAAATGGGTGTCACTTGACCAGTGCATAACCACTCCTAAAATCTAACATATTAGTTTGTGCACTAGGTTTATCGTAAAAGAGAAATGCTGAATTGAAAGCGCATGTTAATCCCACATGTAATTATATTCTGCGTAATACAAGAGTCAGCAAGAGAACAATCTAAGAGATAGTTTAGTCCCTTAAACATAACACAGGGTGATTAGGGACAGAAATTTTACAATTGCCATTTTGTCAGTGACCATACTTACCATTTCACGTGGAGGTTGAATATGTTCACACATAATTGTTTTCCTGAAGAGGTATCTTAAAATTGGCAGTTCATAACCTCGGATTCTCCGAAAGCGAAGGCATATTGGCGTCTGCAAGAATCAAGCTGCCTGGTAGCAGATCCCCACAGCATGCCTTGGGCGGGATGTATGCTGGAAACAGTTTCAACGCAAAGCATTTAATGCGGCAAAAAAGCTTGAATTTGTGCTTTCTAAGTACCTATAAACATCCCGCCTTTGTCAAATATATAGAAGAAGTTTAGTTTGACGGAGGCCATCTGGTGAGGATAATACATGGTGAGCGCGGAAAACCCGAGGCACTGCGCCGACCAGCACACAAACACACACACACACACACACACACACACACACACACACACACACACACACACACACACACACACACACACACACACACACACACACACACACACACACACACACACACACACACACACACACACACACGCACACACACACACACACACACACACACACACACACAAAGGACTCTTAGGCTCCCACACAGGATCCTTCTTCACAAGTAAAATGAAAACATGTGTCCGAGCAGTTCACTTTAAAAACGCTGGAATATACCACGCGCGTAGTGTGCGTATAGTGAAGCGTGACGTTCACTTTTTTTCTAGCGCCAACACGTGCCTCCCCCAGTCGATTGCCTCTGCCCCTTAAAGGGCCCCTCACCAGCCTCTCAAAATACAAAAAAGACGTGCGAAATATACACTCCTAGCGTTTCTTGTCTTTCTTGTGCACTTCGTGACGCAGACAGTGATTTAAGTGACGTATATAGTATACGTGCTCTCGATTGGTCCATATACGCGAAATATCATATCTGAATTGTCTGCTTCACTGCTTTGCTATGCAGCCGCCCATCCGCTCTTTTTTGTTTTTTTTTATTGCGTGAGTTTGCCCTAGGGCATCAATACATATTACACAAAACTGTGTAGCTGCGTTTCCTCCATGAAGTCCAGGAGGGACCTATGGTTCGGACCGTATATCCATCGCTGCACCTCAGGCGGCCTGGTGTGCTGGAGTCCTTGTCTCGCATTACTATGATGCGAAATCAAATGATTTCACTTCATTTTGTGTGTTTCCAGCTGCGCAAACTGCGATAACAGTGTGTAGCCGAGCAGCGCGAAATCCTGATAAGCTCGAGCGCCTAGTGCTGACATTGTTCACGTGTTTTTAAGAAATAGGTGGCGAGGAGGATATATGGCCTGTACGAAGGCTAGCGAAGGCGAGGACGAAACAACTCCCTCGTCTATGAACGCGGGGTCGTCAGGGGCACCTTAAGCGTGCTCAGCCAAAGCCCTGGATTTAACATTTGCTTTCTTCCAGTCGCAAACGTGTCTTTTCTATCTATTAAATTTTTACTTTGGTCGGTGCAGTGCTTCCGGTTTTCTACCTTCAACAACACACGGGCGCATGCTGTGATTCTCTTCAGGACACTTCAAAAGCACTCAGAACACCAGTTAATTGTCTTTTGTGCACTTAAACCCTCGCTGGCTATTCATTTCGGCAGCGGAAAAATATTAGACAGAAACACAAGAGCCGACACGTAGACAAGATGGGCGCTAGACATTAATTCACTTAATTGCAAGGTAACATAGAAAAACCTGTTGGACAGGCGCGCACGCGCCACACCACACTACGAGTGGCTCTTTTTTTTTATTGTGTAAATTTTCCACGCTCCCGAAATGAATGCCTGTAATCACAAGCAACTCATCACCACCTTAAACCCTCACCCGTGCCCTTAAATCTACCCCAGCTGAGGTTAAAGTACGGCGAGAAGTTGGATTAACCGACACTTTGTGTATATAGACGCCACGATATATCATCTACATGCGACCAAGGACTGGCAAACAGTCCAGAATGCCATGGGGAGGAACGAGTTACAGCGCACTCTGAGCTCGTCTGGGCATCGTTGTTCTGAGAGTTTGTTGACGCCGCCTACAGTATTTCACACCATGTTGCACCCTTCATCGAGCATGTTGAAGGTACCAAGACGGTGACAGCAAGAACGACGGGTAAACTTCGTTCCTTCATGTCGTCTCACATAAGCGTGTATGTTATTCGGATGTTTGATCATATATGACCAAACACCCATCTTGTAAAGTCTAACGCAAGGAAAATACTGCCGATAACTACATTGCATAAAAGGGTGACATTTATATTTCTGACGCGGCACATCTTCTACTGTAGTGTAAGCATGAGCGTGAATTCAGGTACAGACGCGACATAAATACATATACACAAGCAAATAACCTACTGAAGGGAGAATATTGCTTATCTATAGATCCCATCCACTACTGTGTTCGGCCAACGTAACAATGGATGCTACTCGATCGACAATTGCGTGTCTCACCAAGAATCAGCAACGCAGCTCTTTGCAACGGCCGCGCAGCGCACTGAACGTGTCTCTGTAGCATTGCCTCGTGGCTGTTTTGCGGCGGATCGCGCACGTTTACGATTGTCTTTGCTTACTGCATCACCAGTTTCACGCCACTCGCGTATAAAACATGATTAGACCACGCAGGTCTTCAAAGAGCGCGGACCGTAAGACAGGTTAAATCGATGAAACTAAGAGCAGAACTATAGCGAGACTTCAAGAACTACACCAACCGCCTCGCATTCGAATGATCTTCCCGGCATACATCTCAAGCTGCGCAACGCCGAAGATAGATGACGCCATCCCTGGTTCGATGAAGTTGAAGCGGGGCCTGGAGGACGCCACATTTCTGACTCACTGCGGGGTCACACATCTCTCTGTGAGCCATCACTGGAGCGCCTGTCGCATACTATTTTCTGAACTTAGCAGCATCTTTCTTTTCTTTTTTGCGTCTGTTAGCAAACAGATAAAGTTTAAACGTGTTTGGTGCTATGTTGTGGCCTCACGTTTGCTGTTTTTCACGGCTACTTACCTTTAAAGGGCCCCTTACCAAGCGACATAACGAATTTCCGTTAGACACTGGAAGTTTAGGCACGGCCTATAAAGAGCATGATGCCACAAGAATTTTGCTAATCGGTGCATTAAAACACCTATGTTTTGAAGCGGCGCGATACCATGATGCGAGGAAGCAAACTCGAAACCCTTGCCGCTCGCCCTGTGTAGCCTTCGCAAGACCAATCCCTTCCCTGCCCTCTTCGTCACGCGAGAGGGAGGATCACATGACGCATACGCATGAATATGTCATACGCACACAAGGTCACGAGCGCATGACGTGCCCGATCCAACCCGAGCCCTCAAGACGCGAGCGTTGTTGTGTCGGCGTTCTCTGCGCTTTATCCCTGCAAGTTATACCAAATGCGCTGTCGCCGATCACTTGGCTTTCAACCTATTACCAGAGTCATGACTGCTATTTCCGAGCATGAAAGCTGAGAGATCTGTACGGACGCGATTCTGGCGGTATCATCAGCCAGTATCCGCATGAACATTTAGTTAGACGCGGGAGGATAAATAAGCCTGATTAGCGCTGGAGCGCGGTAGAAAACTAGTTTCGTTGTAAGGGGCGGTGTCTGCACGAGGCGCAAAGCTCTAGAATGCGAAGGCATGCGAAACGGAGGCAGATTAGTCTCGCATCTCGCTGCGATTCGCAATAAAAATAAAAAAGAAAACGTGCACACATTCCGTTTTCGTGTTTTATTATTGCTCTCAGGTTTAATTCATCTATTCACGCAACAAATTACACAAACTACAAATGTCGCGTCAAATAGTTATCGCAGTGTTACGTGCGACTGTGGGCGACGTCAGAGCACAGGTTTTAACGCGGAGGAGTGGCGTCAAAGCACCACCAACTATGTACGGGCCACTCCTCGTCAGGCCCGTAGCGAGAAATTTTTTTCGGGGGGGGATGGGGGGGGGGGGGGCAACCGTTGAAAACCACCTATTTTCATTATGTATTCGCGGTAAATCACCCCCCCGCCATCCAAATTTCGGGGGGGGGGGGGGAAGGGCTAAGCCCCTAGCCCCCCCCCCCCCCCCCCCCTGGCTACGGGCCTGATTCTCGTACGTCATCCCCTCATTCCCTGGGCGCTCACCCACGAGAAGAAGGGCAAGCAGCGTTCAGCTTGGAATTTGACTCATTTCCGCGGCACATAGCGTTGCAAATTTAGGCAGACGTGGTGGTGAAGGCCCAGTGTATGCATTGCGCTCGTCAGCTTAGAATGGTAAGACCTACTGACGGGTCGTTCAACGCTGAAAATAAACTAGACAATACGTCAAGACGATTCGATATATTGCATTGCCAGTCTTAGAAAATATTTTTCTCGCGTAACGGAATGGTTCTTCGATCGCATCGTTAGTTTTATTTCGTCGGTTGTCGTGTGCTCACAGTACTTTATCGTGTCGCCATTTCGCTTCTGATGTACGCTCTTCCTCCGCTATTACGAGGATTCAAGGGGGCAAATCGATTTGTCTCACGGCTTAAAAGTAATACAGATATAAGAGAAACTTAAGAGGATGTTTACAGAAGGATTTGAAAAAAAAAAAAACATAACGAGGTATTTCGTTCTTGTGCATCTGTCCATATCTGCACGGATTTTATGCTACTTCTCAAATTACGTGTTTTGGAAGTGGGCTGTCTTTGTTGGACGGCAGTTTTAACTGATACCACATTATCGTTTGTATGATTTGCTTTCCTGCTGTCAAGACCAGTTCTGTGTATAAGTTATCAGTCATTCAATTGTCAATACCAGCCTTGATCAAGCCTTTGTGCAAGCCTTTATCTTCATTATGGCGTTTAGCGATGCCATTGTGCCACAAGGACCTAATTGTATAGCAAAGGACACAAGGACCTTATTGTATACTCTCTTTTTCTACGATCGCACATGTCGAAAAGCCTAAATCCAGAACGCAATGTGACACAATGATCAATGAAGCTCCAATCCATAGTGTAGGTTCCCTGACGAATGAATCACTGTGCTTTTATAAGTTACAATCTAAGGGTTACAATTCATATCGCGGTACTTTAACCTTTAAAATGGCATGGTTCTGTCAATGTAACCCCTATGTGGTAGTAAAATGAAGAAAACGCAAAATAATATTCTTGGAACAGCCATGGACACTATAAATTATAAGTTACTTGCCGTTTTATGTTTTCGTAAACGTTCCAATGATTAGAGTGTATTTGTAACGACCGGTTACAGTGAATTACGGAAAGTGCGCGGGGTCATATTCACTGCTTCGCGGCGAATGTGACACGAATCGTCACTGGCAGTGCACTTAGTCGATAGTGTGGAAACTCAACTCTGGCTTTCTTTCCGCACCAATTAGACAACGGTGCGGAGTTCTTTTCTAGGTCTTTTTGTTTTCGGTTTCCATCATGCATTTCTTATGATGCTTACATCTAAAGTTGCTCCTCAGCACAATGCTCAATACACGTGCGCAGAGATATAGCATGACCTCAACACTTCAGTACACACAAGTGCACGGGCAACTCTGTGATCCAGTGCGGTATTGATATTCATAAGGCAAACGGCTGTTAGCAAGAGGATGTTATTTTTACACAATTGATTCGGTGAAAAAGTTATTTCTATTGTTAGCGAGTTCTGGGTAATCTAGTCAGGTGTCGGTAGGGTTACGAATGATGAAATTGACAACCATAGGTTTGTAGAACAAATGTACAAGAGAATCCACACGAATCTCAAAGAAGCGAAAGCTTTCTGAGTGGAAAAAAATTGGTTCTCGTTCGCGGATGACAGCCTGGACCAACAGCTTTTCGAGGCAGTCGCTCAATCTTTCTCCTTTGTCAGTTATTGCGCACATTTTTACAGCATTGTGCTGCCCGCAGGTTGTGTTTGTTTTCGTTTCGATAAGTTCCCTCTGCAGTAGTGATGTCAAAACTTCGTTCTTATGCCGGTGATTCTGTACTAGAACCATTAAAACACAAATAAAGTGCTTCAAGTATATGACAGTCGAAAAAGAAAACATTATGAGCGCAACAGTGCTATTCATCTGCGTCACAATCTTGCGTAAAAGATAGGAAAGCTGGGTGGCCGTTCTTTGTCCTCAGCACTCTGTCAATCAGACTAAGATTCACATTGGGCGCGCGGAAGCATTACGAACAGTGAACTAAAGCGACATGCAAACAGAGGCACTCGTAGCCATAATCGTCCTTATTTACACTGGTGTTACAATTCATGCAGCCGGTGTGGATATCAGGCAGGTCAGTGCTTATTTCAGTGTACTTGCATGCCTGATAAATTCTTGAAGAACAAAAGATCATAATCGATGTCACAAGCATGCTCTTCAGTATTGATGCTTTTTTTCTGTTTTGCGAGTCAATGTCAGTTTGGAGAGGTGGCACGGACAGGTGGATATAATTTACTGGCATCATCAAATTATGAAAACGTTTACCCGGCAGCCGCGCCACACGGATGATAATACTTTGAGTAGTTGATGTTGCATTCTTCCATTACTTATGATATGCATATTAAGAGTGAGCAGATTTATGAACTTTTTGGAACAACGAGAGATCATAAAATGTACGTGATTACATTTACTAATCACTGCCGCGTGAAGGTATTGGAATAATTACTAAGAGTAATTCATTCATTCTACTTTATATCAGCCCGAGCTTTTAATTTGTTTCAGTACTAATAAAATAACGACCTTGTCTGCCTACTCTACATGCTCCACCGTGTGATATCTTGTTTGTCTTCGCTGTCATGTGCTTTTTTGAGAATTTGCGCTCGCAGATCTCTTTTATCTTGCTCATATCTCAACAGCTACAATAAAAGTAAGTCCTGCTTGTGCGACAATCTCTACAGTAATAAAATACGAATAAGTGAATGCAATCTTATTGGGCGCCTTTACAGTCCGGCTTCTCGCCAGGCGCCTGCTCAGGTTACCCGTTTGCATCACACCGACAACTCAGATAATGCGAGTGTCGTAACGTAAACGTTTCCTAGTGTTAGTCGCAATGCCTGTGAGGTAAAACCTTGAGCGCAAATAAACGACGCAGGGCGAGAATGTAAGCACACCCCACAAGCGCTCACTCACAACTGAATTTTCATTTGACAAGAGCACCTACATATATACGAACATCGCATTGCGAATGTCACACGGAGTTACAAGGTTTTACCCAAGGCACGTGTTATTCGTCATCTGTTTTATTGACCGATAATGAATTGATGTCTTGTGTGTATGCGTTGTAACTGCTATAGTGACATACGCGATGCGATAGTTGGATATAAGTGGGTTCTGCCGTCTAATAAAAATTCAGTTGTGAGTGAGTGCTTGTGGTGTACGTTTGCTGTCTAATCCTGCCTCGTTTATTAGCGCTCAATGTTTTATTTCATAATGCCATACTAACTAGCCCACCTAGATATGCTATTAAATCGAAACAAGATTCATACCGCTCTTGTTTGCCCAATTGATATCAGAAGCAGGCCACACACGCTTTTAAGTGTCCCATCCCGCTCCACGGGTTCTTCTTGGTGAGCCTGGCGTCCTGCGTGATACCACTGTCCTTGTGGTTGCGTTAGATGTTATTATTGTCGGCTAATTTGTGCGAAATCGACGCAAACTAGCCACGTTGCGCGTAGCATATGTAGGTTCACATATCACTCAGCAGCGTTCGCCACCAAGGTGCCTGTACAGTCGTGGATACACGAGTTGAATAGGGCCCTTGAACGACATTACTGGACCTTATCATAGCGGATTTCGGCACACAACAAGTAAAACCGCCCCAGTTTCCGCTTTTTACTGATGATTCCCCCCAAACAGATGCTTCAATAAAAACGTCACCCACGATTACGATACTGCCAAATGCGAATTCTGTGCGCGGCTTCGTGTTGGGGCAAGGCCAACTGTGTTCGACGTTTTGGCTTTCCGTAAGGTATAGACTACGCCATAAATCATAATTTTTGTGAAGTAGAACAACACCCACTACGCCATTATACGTGTTTCTGCGGATAAGTGAACTACCCGCCACACATCTGTAAGGTATTCATGTACACTTTGTTGACGCTGCATGTGGCTGATGACGATGAGGACTTATGGCTGAGCACTTTGAAGTGTGTGGGAACCATTAAAACACACAGTCGTTGCACAATTAGCATTTTGCTTAAGTCTAATTGTTATTTTACTGTTCTGCTAAGCCATATTACATAGGTTAAAGCTATTACTTGCCCAATATGACGTCTCTGTAGGGCCTTTTTGCAAATGAGTTTCAAGCGCCAGCGTGACTCTGTCGTGAAATACTCGACTGCTACCGAGACGGCCCGGTTGAATTCCCACTTGATCCTGTTTATTTCTTTCTCATCGTATTTTTAGATGTGAAGCATCTTATGGCGAAGCTTAATCCGGTGGTGGTGGCGGTGTGCGGCGTGACCACCCTTACTGCGCGCATGCGAAAACCCTTTCAAAAAAAAGAAATAAAAATAAAAAGCCCCCTCTCCCCCCTCTCTCCTCGAGGCATCCCTCCCCGCGGTAACCACACCCTCACTGTACATGCGCCTCCCCTCCTCTCTCCCCTCCTACGCTCCCCCCCTCTCTCCTCTAGGCATCCCTGCCCGCGGCGACCACACTCCCACTGCGCATGCGCGTCCCCCCCCTCTCTCTCCTCTCCTACGCTCCGCCCCCTCTCTCGCCTCGCGACGCCGACGCAGGCAGCGTCTGCTAGCGAGTTTCTTGGCTGAAAAAACCGACTGCTCCCGCTGCACAACCGTTCACTGGCCACCCCGTATATATGGCACTGTATCTTGACCTGCAAGCTGGTGCCGGTGGGAGATTTCTCCTGTGCGTTATTGAACAATGAAAAATTCGCAGCGTGCGCGTTAACTAAAAGCGGACTGCGGGTCTCTGTGTCCAGTCGGAGTCTTCGGTCTCTCATTGCCCATTAGCAGCGATTGGCATGTTCCAGTAGGAAACACCGCTCCATCACTGCGTGCTTTGCGCCTCCCTAGTTTTTCTCTCCTGCGCAACGCTGCGATGAGCGCCAGCGTCAACGCCGCCGCCAGTGTAAGCGTTAGCGCCCGCTGCTTCGCATCTACACATGGTTCCCTTTTTAGATGTGAAGCATCTTATGGCGAAGCTTAATCCGGTGGTGGTGGTGGTGTGCCTCGGGGCCTCACTTACTGCGCATGCGCAAACCCTTTAAAAAAATAAAAATAAAAACCTCCTCTCCCCCCTCTCTCTCCTCTAGGCATCCCTCCACGGGGCAACCACACCCTCACTGCGCATGCGCCTCCCCTCCTCTCTCCCCTCCTACGCTCCCCCCCCTCTCTCCTCTAGGCATCCCTCCCCGCGCTCCCACTGCGCATGCGCGTCCCCCCTCTCTCTCCTCTCCTACGCTCCCCCCTCTCTCGCCTCGCGACGCCGACGCAGGCAGCGTCTGCTAGCGAGTTTCTTGGTTGAAAAAACTGGCCGCGTATCTGCGTGCTTCGCTGCAAATGTCGTCGAAAGACGATAGTCTTGTGCCGGAGACAGCCTAAAAACATTAGGGTCTTTAGAATTGCGTACCTATGTATTATTGCGATAGCAATTATATGGACACTCGCGGCGGTTTTCGCCGTCGGCGTCCGCGTCGGCGTCATTTGCCGTATATGTATATGTACATATATATCCGGGCCCGCCCGTCGTTCGTGAACGTGAAAATGCGCGAGGGGGGGGGGGGGGTCCCTCGAGCGACCTTCGATTTTACGAGCAGGGGGCGCGCGCGTTATCTCCCCTTCTCGGCGGCCGACAGCGGGCGGGGGGGGGGGGCGACGTTCGATTTTACGAGCGCGGGCGCGGGCACGCGCTTTATCTCCCCTTCTCATCTCCCCTTCTCGGCGGCCGGGCCGGCGTACCCTTCTACGTGCTGCGCTTTCAACGCGAAGAGAATTCTCTTAAACAAGCGTTTTCTAGAGTTGCGTGAGATAGCATCCAAAAAGAGTTAGCTGCCAGCCTCACTTCGTATAACATTACAATTTTTCGCTATCGCATTCATTGCTTCACCCTTGCGGTGAAACTGTGACTTTTTTTTCTAATAAAGAACACACGTCCTGACACTTATATATTAATTTTGCGCCTCAGGAATGTGTAGTATTTGCTTTTTGATCGAATATGTTCACAAATATGAACGTGAATCACCAGTTCAAGATGGCTGGGCGTTCAGAAAGAAGTTAAACTTTGGCCGAGAAGCTGAATCGGGTTACCGACAGACAAACAGACAGGACAAACATACAGACCAAAATTTTTGCGTTTAAGTATCCCAAGAAAGACTATCGTCTTTAAAAACCGACTGCTCGCGCTGCGCAACCGTTCACTGGTCCATCCCGTATATATGGCAATGGATCTTGACCTTCAAGGTGGTGCCGGTGGGAGATTTCTCCTGTGCGCTGTTGAACAATAAAAATGTTGCAGTGGCTTTAGCTCGGCTATGCCAGGATATACGTAGCGTTAGCAAAAGTTCAGCTGATTATTCTTAGCTTTCCTGATTGTCTAGGATTACCTTGATTTTTATGCTTACTGCTGCTCCAATGACACACACACGGTATACGTATTATGTGGCACATGGGTATTAATTTCTTGCTCAACGTCGTTGTTTCTCTATTGCCACAAAGACAGCTCGGGGATCAGTGAAGTAACACGCTGCCGTCTCTATGGCCCCAACGCAGTATTTGGAATTATCTCTCTCTGATGGTGAGTCACAAATCCTGCTCAAATCCTGCTTCCATGAATCCCAAATCCCAGCTTGGGACGCTAATTGCCAGGCAACTACTTCGGGATCCGATGAGTCAAGCTTCTCCGCTCTTCTGCGCCGTTGAGCAGCATTTGCGCTCTCCTTCTCCATGCCTATACCACACTGGCAAACGCCAGTCAGGAGCGCCGCGGCTCTAGCGCAGTGTCAGACGGCGACTGCACAGCGAAGGCTGCGCCCGCGCGCCGGCGCCACCGCGTCTACCACGGCTACGACGTCACTCCTCTGGAATGCGCTAAGAATGCGCAGACCGGCAGCGGTGAGTCGCGCGCGGCGGCGGCGGAGTGCGCGGGAGCTGCCGGCTCCGGCGCGCCAGCTGTGTGACATCACTGATCCTCGCGCATGCGCAGCACGGCTCTTGATGTGCCCCCGCGAAACGGGCTTGGCTAGGCCAGTGTAGCTAACGCTACAAAAATCCGCAGCGTGTGCGTTAACTAAAAGCGCACTGTGGGTCTCTGTGTCCAGTCGGAGTCTTCTGTCTCTCATTGCCCATTAGCAGCGATTGGCATGTTCCAGTAGGAAACACCACTCCATCACTGCGTGCTTTGCGCCTCCCCAGTTTTCTCTCCTGCGCAACGCTGCGATAACGCCAGCGTCAAAGCCGCCGCCAGTGTAAGCGTTAGCGCCTGCTGCTTCACATCTACACATGGTTCCCTTTAGCGGGAGATGGTGTAATTTTTTCATGTCTACCGGTTACTTTTTCATGTCTATCGGTAACGCCACCGACGGTGATGGCAACGGCGAAGGCGACACCGCTCAACGCAGGGACGGGCACCTAACAACTGAGCTCTATCAAAAAACATCTGACTTACCACACAAAACCTCCGGCATACCACACGCACAATGCTGATTTTTCACTCACAGCCAACGACACCGACACGCCGCCAATAACGACGGTGAAATTTCGTTGACTGCCTGTGAGAATTTTCTTTTACATGTGGTACGTTAGGTACGCATTTCGTACTTAAATATGATGTTACGGTGTGTCATGGACATGATCAAGCGTGGTGCTCTCCGAAGATGAAGAAGACGACTGGGTGTGAGGTAAAACAGTAAAACTTCTTTTGGGCCTAGTTGGTTCATAATCCTAAATGTACGTGTGTCGTTTCTTTCCTGTTTTGTGGTGCGTCTTTGCGTTTGCGCTGTAAATGTACATTTAGGTTTTGGGTGTCAGGTGCTTGCGCGAGGGGCTGCTCAGCCATCTTGCTTTGCTGCTGATTCACTGTTGTCGGTCATTAAACCATCATCTCGCCTCCGTTACATTTGGTGGAGCTGCTGGGTACGACACGCCTCGAAACGGAACTTCGCAGCGGCCGTCGCTTGAAGGGTCTGTCTACAACAATGGCGGAAGCTACTGCGTCTCCATCTGGGCCTGGTCTCTCTCCGGATGAAGAAGATGCGGCAACTGCATCTGCACCTGCGGCGACTGCATCTGCTCCTGCGACAACAACGGTCGTGCTCGAACACCCACGGGATCCTGGCACGTTTAGCGGTTCCGGCGATTCCAGTGAAGTGGACGTTGAGGATTGGCTGGCAGACTACGAACGCGTGGGAGTGCTCGCAACCGTTGGGGCCCGCCTCTTATGCTGGCATATCTGATGTTCTACCTCAAGCACCGTGACCTCAAGGGAACCGCCAAAGTGTGGTATGAGAACCACGAAACTGAACTCGGGAGTTGGGAGACGTGCAAACAGAAAATGCTGGACTTGTTTGGGAAGCCCATTGGACGAAAGATGGCCGCGAACAAAATGCTCGCGTCTCGGGCTCAGACTTCCACAGAGTCGTACGTATCGTATATAGAAGATGTCCTAGCATTGTGTCACAAAGCCAATGCCCAGATGCCGGAGGCCGACAAGGTTGGACATATTCTTAAGGGGATCGCGGACGACGCCTTCAACCTCCTATTCTGCAAAAATTATTCGACAGTGGACGCCATTATAAAGGAGTGCCGGCGCTTTGAGCAAGCGAAGAGTCGGCGCATTGACAGCGTTTTTGCCCGGCTTCCGAATACGGCTGCAACGTCGTCGTGCGAAGACCGCGCAAGATCACAACCGCCAGCTCGAGTGTCATCAGACCAGGTGACCCGAATTGTACGCCGGGAACTGGAAGCCATGGCGCCTGCTCCAGCCCACACCGGTGCAAGTGACTTGACCCCAATGACTGCTCCCATGGTTCAGGCCATCGTCCGCCAGGAACTCGCCAGCATAGGAATTCACTCTGTGTGCACTGTGACCAGCCCACAGCCAGCTCCATGGAGTCCACCCTCGTCCTTTCACGAGCAGCGGTTTCCGGCCCGATCTCGCGACCCTGCTGCTTGGAGAACCGCCGACAATCGACCAATTTGTTTTCAGTGTCATCGTATCGGCCATGTTGCCCGTTACTGCAATACCCGATGGTCCTCGCCACCTCGGACGTCGTCTGACCCTTACCACCGACAGAACAACACCCGATTCGCACCTCCCGCGCAGTATTCGTCGCCCAACTTCAGCAGGAGGTTCAACAGCCGCTCTCCATCGCCGCACGGTCACCAGTCGCGTTCCCCTCCAGGACATCGCCAGTCGTCTCACTCGCCGCACACTCGTCGGGCGTCGTCCCCATTCAACCCTGCTCCTGCCTATCCGGAAAACTAAACAGTGCAGCGCCCGGAGGTGACGCTGCATTGTCGACTTCCTCCACAAATCCTCTCTTGACGCTTTCGACGAGACGAAGTTTGTTAGACGTTGACGTTGATGGTGTGACTATTTCAGCGCTTATCGATACCGGAGCGCACGTTTCTGTAACAATATGATTCCGTTACAATATGATTGCTAGAAACGCAATTTTCGTCAATGGTCATGATGATATGCGGCGGAAAATGGCAAATGCTATAAAATTTCTGCTACGTTAATAACTTTTGGGACGTGCGAAGATGATCATGAGAACATCTACGTGTACTCTGTGCACGACAATGTAAACATAGTGGAATTGACAAAAAAAATTATTTCATGTACAGTTTGGGAAGTATTTGCGTAATAACATGTCATAATGTGAATTCATGTTAGATGCAAAACTGGGGCGCACTACAAAACAGGGGCGTAAGCAGAAAACGGAGACACAGGCGCACTTTCGCATTTCAAATGCATCCTTGCCAACTAGCCCAAATGGCTGTTTTGTTAATTCATGGATCGGAGCGCGAAACTCAAGGACCCGAAATTAATAATAATTAGGGGGGAAGGGTTACATCTCGAAACCTCTATATGGTTATGTGAGTTGCTGAGGACTATATCTTTCCGAGCTAGAAATCGTTAGGTTGACATGACAAAGTAAACTTGCCAATCAGGTCAAGACAGGTCCTTCATCAATGCAGATTCATCATATATGCATACACATTCTGATGCATAACTTGAAGCATGTTATTTTTGACACTGATATGATATAGGTAACCTGGATTACATAAGCGTTGAAGTGCGCTGATGAGAAACTGAAGAGGAGGCGTCTCAGGGGCCAACATGTGGCTTCGGCATGTGGTCTTGTTTTATTCAAGGGCGCAACTGTCATTTATGTTCGTCATGCGTGCACATCACGCCGTACGCATATCAGTATGTCGCAAGGAACTGAAATCGCTAGTGTGGCACTGTTGCGACGTGATGGCGTCCGACATAGACGTGCCGTCGTCCGTCGTTTATTGAGAGACAAAAGGCGTAAGGTCGGGTAAGCAGGTGAGGGGCCGAAGAGGAGCGTTGAATGTGGCATCCAGTAAGCGAAAAAGCCACAGCGTTCTACTTCCCTCGAGCTACGAGCTACCGCCCTCGTCCTTTTTGTCTCCGGCCGGCTAGCACCCACTGGCGTAGCGCTACAGCATTATTATGGCGTCTGCAGGAGGGGATGTCAGCAACGGCGCGCCGGAGAGGAAGCATTTTTAAATGCGAATGCATTTCTTAGTCGGGCTATGTCAGGCGTCAGTGTCCGCATCTCTCCGCTCTCACTCCCTCTCCCATAGCATCCTCGCCCCTAGCAACCGGAGCAGGTGGTGCGGGCGGAGTAGCAGAGAGTGAGTGGAGAGGAGGAGCGCGCTCTGGTGTGTGAGGGCGCTCGAATCGCGAGAGCTCGGCGGAGCTCCCGCGTGTGTGGAGAGAGTGTAGGAGAGGGTAGGTGCAGTGCTTCGCCGCTCCTTCTCTCGCCGTTCGCTCTCTCCCCCTCCCTGCGCCCCACTCTCCCGTCCGCTCGCTCGCACGTATATATATATATATATATATATATATATATATATATATATATATATATATATATATATATATATATATAAAATGAGAAAAAAAAATTAAAAAAAAACAGGCGCTGCGCCATACTCCCGCACGGGCTGCAGAAATTAGGCGCCTTTTCCTTCTTCGAACCACAACCACCATATATAAATGGAGTGAATCGCGCGAAATGCATTCGCATTTCCTCACGATTCCCTTCGGGGAGGTGGAGGCATTTTTTCATGACGACGCCGTGGTGGGAATGGCATCTCGGAGCCGATAGCAGCACTGCCGTATCGGCTTGGTTGGGCTCGGTTCAAGCAGCTCGAGCGCAAAGACATTACGGAGAAGATACCACGTGAGCAGTCAGCGCCACGAAAAAGTGCCGCCCCAACTTGCATGGTGCTGCCCCGCCGATGCAAACACTTACCCCCTCTAGCCAATATAGCATTACCATGTCACAACCCGCCATGGTTGTCTAGTAGTAATGGTGCTCGACTGCTGACCCGAAAATCATGTCATCGAACCTTGGCCGCGCGGCAGCATTGCGTAAAGGTGACACGCTAGAGGCCCGTGCACACCAGATGGTCGAAACTTCGGGTGTCCTCCATTATTGGAGGACGCCCGAATAAGCGGATAACGTCCGGAATCGACGCCACCGGAACGCTGGTCGCGTTGTTGACGACGCAAGTCATAATTCACTAACAAAGTGATGCATACCAAGTCAATCTTGTGCAGGCCACATCCCAAGCTTGAAATTTTTTTCTGGGCTGCTTTCGTAATCAACATGAGACGATTTTCACATATGTGGATATGTTGAGTACAAAATGGTAACCATTCAGCGTACGTGGAACGTGTACCCGGAGGCACTGCTAATGGATCCAAGCTACATCCTTCGAGCGCTACATTTTATATAAACACCCACAACATTCGTTCTGGTAACACTTCCGACTTTCTAGCATAGGCGCCTTTGCACTCTGATAGGCAACTCTTCCGAAATTAAGAATGTTGTCCTATCTTTGATCACCAAATAGCCTTTAGCGCAATATCTCTCCAGCATTTCAAACAGGGAGCGATAATCCCATGTGCTGTGTAAAATTTCGTGAAACCACGCCTTCACCGTGCGCTCTGCCTCAGTAAGGCTGCGTCGTGGTATCAACGTTATTCTTCGTCCATGCATTGGATAGAGAGCACACACTTTAGAAAAGGATATTGCTAGGTGGCCGTTGTGCCCTGTAGATGCGCTTTATTTTCTCAAGCCAGGTAGTGTACTTACGGCACGCGCATTTATATAGCGACAGTAATGACTGTTTGCTGTTGAAATGGTAGGAAATTAACGGTACATATATGTTTTGATTGAATGCTCCCACGTTTACACGTTCTGTGGTCAGGAACAAGCTAGCATGAATTCGATTGTATGGCGATAGCAACTTTATGGACACTCTCGGTGGATGTGTCCTGTTGCCGGCGTTCCTCCTAACCACATCGTACTTTGGCACTTGAAACCCCGATAACTATTATCATTATGCCGTGTTTTGCCGATACGATCATGTCCATAGGAAACTTGTCATGATATTTATATCACGATATGCTTTTACTGCACAAGACTAATAGACGGAAGGCATAGAACCTGCACAAATGGATGGGTTGGTAGAGATGATCAATAGAGATTCACTGAGTATTCACATGCACTCTCAATATAACAAGAACAATGCCTTTTGTCCCACTTGTCAAAGCGAAACATAGCGCGCCCCGTGCAATGAGCATTATGTCTAGAAACAATACGCATTGCTCAAGAGGTCGTAAACCACTGTCTCACTAACTTGCGACAATCCGAGGGGCCGGAAAACTCGCTTAGCCTTTGAAGAAAAGCGAGTAGGAAAATCAGTATTGCTCGCTTTCGAGGCTTTCTTAAATTTCTAGGTGGAGGGTAAGACAAATCACATCGCGCGGGTATAGCAGTGGCCACCATACAAGGAATGATGTAGTGCACTAGGACCGAAGCTACGAACGCCTGGTCCGATGACGCTGCGCCCAACCAAACCCCTTCCTTCTTCCCTTCCACATTAAGGTGCGAGTGAAAAAAGAAACAGTGCTTAAAGTGCGTTAATACAGATGGCCTAGTTTTGTGAAGTTGTCATGAAATATTTGATGTGAGTAGTAGTATTTGGCTGTGAAAGTACTGTTTTTCGTGCATTTTTTTAAGGAATCATAACGCAATAGTGTACAAGGGCATGGGGCTGACGAAGGGGATCGCCTCCTGCTACCCGACTGTTTTCTCCCGCGGGTATTTCGTAAGATTGGGCAGAAAAAAGACATGGCTGATCCCACTGTCAAAGGAATCGGTATAACACGAAAGTGAAACGTGTCTTCATAGAGGTAGTTGAGCGTTTATTTTGCATTGTTTTGCCACAAGGCCGAATGAGTGAATGCTACAGCAACAAATTGTAATGCCACGTGAAGAACGGCAAGCAGCTAGTGACTTGCTTAGCGCACCTCAAGCGGGAAGGACGCACGAAATGAGCATACACAGGACGAGCGCAGACTAAATGTCACAGCCCGACACCTAAAGTGCGCTGCTCTAACACAAAGACGCACGAAACGACCGCAGAAGTATACAAAAGGACAAGCGTGAACAACTGTCACAATTGTTACTTCGTGTGTGAGCAGCGCGCTCCTTTCGTAAACGCGGCCGCTGCGGTGAGCGAAGTGACCTTCGTCCAATCTTTAACCACTGTCACTTCATAGTAAACTTGCGGTGGAAGCACAAGATGTAGAAAGCGCCCCAATGCCCCGATAACGAGATAAGCGCGCGCGCACGAGCGACCACGCCACGTGGAGGCGCGCGATCATCGCAGCGAGAGGCGCGACGAGAGCGCGCATTCCGTGCCACCTTCGGGACATCTCGCTAGTGATGACTAAAAACGCTCTGAAGTGCACATATTACTCATGCAAAGTCAGTTGTCCTGCCATTCACGAGAATGAATGGAAAAGCATTTGAAACCTATTCTAGTCGATTAGAGAACGGACGTCGTACGCAAGCGTTGCTTTCCTGGTGGTATTGTTAACCACCAGCTCTGATAGACCCAACATGTACCTGACCTCCGAAACAAAAATAACGCCAGCAGCTGTTGCAGCACTGCGACTAAGTTGAGTGGAATATCGGCGTCAATGCTCCCCGTCTATTGCGTTTTCATCGCACAGAAAACGCCTACATTGCGGCACTTTTTCTCAGCATGCTCCGGACATATCTCCAACGACTTCATTTGCTGAAAAATGCCGCCAGCGCGTGCGTCCGGTAGTGCCACAGGCAAGATAAACTTGACTGACACTACCAGAAGCACAAAAAATGCCCCCCACCTCCCCGAAGGGAATCGTGAGGAAATGCGAATGCATTTCGCGCGCGCTTCACTCCATTTATATATGGTGGTTGTGGTTCGAAGAAGGAAAAGGCGCCTAATTTCTGCAGCCCGGTCGGGAGCACGGCGCAGCGCCTGTTCTTTTTTTTTCATTTTCTTTTTTTTTAGCGCGGGAGCTCCGCCGAGCTCCCGTGATGCGAGCGCCCTCACACACCAGAGCACGCTCCTCCTCTCCACTCACTCTCCGCTACTCCGCCCGCACCACCTGCTCCGGTTGCTAGGGGCGAGGATAAGCGCGCGCGCCTGCAGCTGTTGCTATGGGAGAGGGAGTGAGAGCGGAGAGATAACACCTGCCGCGGACAACGCCAACGCCGCACAATGCCGGATGCCTGACATAGCCCGACTAAGAAATGCATTCGCATTTAAAATTCGTCGGTATTGTGATTACTATTTTAGCTACTGTCGTTGACAATCAAATATAATTGCTTATAACACATAGGAGGACCCATTTCAGTTTACACTAGGACCTCCTTCTGTATATTGTTATCTTGTAGATCGTGTTGTGAAGGAATAAAATTTGATTTCATTTATTTGATTCGGAGTGTAGAGACCTGTCAGCACGTTTTCCGTTGTAAATGTACATTATATGCACGAACAGTATACATTCTGCAACCTCTCATGCCGACATAATGGCAACTAGATTTACGGCTACTCGCCATAGCTCCTAAAACTGCGAGCAACTATAGGCGTCTGCAGTGGGGTGCCAAACAGAACATTGTACCCTCTCTCCCTCGAGCTGCACCTGCGCTCTCCCATCCTCTCGGAGTGGTCAAATACAGCTTTGCGCCTCCAATATAAAATCCTGCCGACAACCATGCCATTTACCGAAACATCTATAAAAGACCTTTGCAGTAATCAAGAAATACTAGCAATTGTAGTACTGCAGTTGGGTTAGCCTTACATGCTTACCTGAATCATTGACGAAATCGAAGGCTTTGTAAACGGAGCAGAGGGAACTCTACAAACGGGAACCTCTCGGTGCCGGCGCTACGCAATTCCTCAGGTTTTACAGAAGTGGACCTGCATTTAGCGCAGGATATATAATTACATCAATGGCTACCTAAGACCGATATTTTTGAAGATAGTGAACTGTAGGTGTATTTTACGGAGTAAGAATTGGTTAGAGTGTACTTTCTTCACCATTTAACTGCGCAGCCTCGTTTCATAACTCCAAGTTCACATTATCTTGACAACCACGAAACATTGTACCTGTTATTAAAATGCAATAAAGGAACAATATCACGACAAGGCGAGGCGCAAATGCTCATTAAATTTATTGCCCGTTTCAGTTGATTAGCGGCTGCGGCAGTGGGTGTGAAGTGTTTGGGAGCTCGATTGGCGGTGATACATCGCGGTAGGGAAATATAAATGACGACACGTGCTTGGACTTTTGTAACAACAGAACAACAGCTTTCATAGCGAATTCGTTTTTCTTAGGATTACAGGATCATGTGACACGTACGTGGAAATACATTCTACCAGCCTTAGGTTGCCTTAAGCAAAAGAAGACTAGTTATTTTATATATATTTAAAAATGATTTGTTAATATTTCAGTTCGTCAACCAGTTTGAGGCATTATGGACGTACAAAACAACTAACACAGGACATATCAAATGCGAGGTAGACCAACTTGTATCTATTCGACCATTATCCATTACTTTCAAGAGATCTGTGTTCATTAGAGGAAGCAGGTAAGTTTCTGTGTTAACACTGCCTACCTTTTACTACACTTGTATCTCTCTTGTTTGCAGATGTGACTTTCGAATACGTGGAGTGTTTGATAGACATCACAAGGAGCGGATGACTCTTTTCTACAATGGTAAGGATATATTCTGTGCTCGTACAAAGTAATCAATGTCTGGATTGCACCAACACGATGCTACTGACAATATAACCCTATTCAGTAAGGTATCGTGAGCTACGTTCGACGATTTACATTTTAGCATCGACGACGCATACCTTCATTGTGTTCTTCATTGTGTTCAGTTGGGTTTTCCACAAAGGTGTGGGTAACATTTAGTCGCAGTAGCCGCAGCACTACCACTTACATTTTTGCATCATACTTCATAGATTTATTTTTTCTTTGTGTCATCGCTTTTAAAGAGCCGTGTGCGCACAGTCTGAGGGGCTTTATTTCTCACCGATTTCAAAACGATCATCAGGCACGGTCCCCTCACAGAAATGATAATCCTATGGAACCGCCAATCCAGAAGTCAATCGAAGTGCTTGTTTTTTTAAACTACGTACGAGGTGCTCTTTTGACAACCGCGTCCTCTCATGCTTGTTTCATAAACTAACGACTCCGCAAACATACTTTCACAGAATCCTGTGCGCAAATTGCCAAAACCCTGTTAATTCATCAGACCAGCTAGCATGTTACGCTTGTCTTTTCTTGGCGGAATACTCCCACTGCTAATTAGCAAAGGAATGTCCCAGGGAAGGCGATTACGGCTTAGAGTGCCCGGAATTCCACACTGTCACGCTCACTAGTAGTCCGACATGAAACCAAAGAAATTCTGAATAAACATCTGATCTGACAGCAGAACCGTTTTGGCTTTGAACGTATACTCCACTTATGCATTGTCTATAGAGAATGGCATGTCTCATTGAGAGGCGCTGAAATAAGGTAATATATGAAACAAGCCGGACTATTGGAAACGCGGGAAAGGAAAACAGAGCTCTGGTAAACATAAACATGTTGATCGTGCACGTCTATGGACGTGCATTAGGAACCACTAGTATTTGCTGCTAACTTAGGAGCGTTGGAGGTCGTTTGCTGAAAAGTGTCTAAATAAATCACTAAGGAATGATCCGCAGAGAGAGAAAAAGAGAAAGAGGGGGGATAGAGGACAGAAAGGCCCCAGGTGGAGGAGGAGGGCAGGAAAAGAGAAGGAAGTAAATGAGATATTTTGATCCGTGATATTTGCATGTCTCCAAGTTTTAATGATCCGGAATTTTTCACGCACTTTGGGAGTCAATGTTCGACGGTATATTGGGGTAATCGAGCTTTATATGACTCAATGTTTCGTTTACTGCGAATCGTTACGATGTAGAGGTACGCGTTCATGGCCAGTCGTGATCCAAAATAACGAGGACCGTCGACGACACTGTTAGGCTTAATTACTGTACCCGGCGAAACTTTGGGACTCAGGTTCGAGCGCCGACGTTT